>JAURVB010013368.1:0-27047 GCA_033002965.1 Piper betle | reverse complement strand
TTAACATGAAGACACAAGGATATGATATGAAGGAAGGATCACAAAATATTTGTATTATATACAGAATATGTTTTAAGGCAATGACATCAATTAATCCTAATGCTAGGTTAATGTCAAGAAAAGGAAATACTACATTATTCCAAATAGATACTAGTAGAGCTAATATTGAAATACCTAAAACTATTAAGTGGACTGATATAGTACTTCCAGAATCATGGAAATTAGAAAAGATAGTACCTCCTAAGATTGAAAAAAGATCAGCAGAGGCTATAATAGAAGAAAATAATGGAGATGTAAATATTATTTTTGGAAGAAATAGTACATCTACAAGATTTCCTTCTTTATATGATAATCAAGTTCATCAAGTTCTAATGTTGCTGGAATTATCATGTCTGAACATAAAATTCCTCATGCCTTATATACAGATGAACCAAGTTTCTCTGAAATGGAATTTAAAATTAATAAAGTAGAATATGAACCTAATAGAACAAAATGTTCTAAAGAATTTATGAATCCTAGAAATAAAAATTTTAGGAAATGGTATTTTTCAACTTTTGATGAAAATCAACTTAAGGATTATAAAGAACAATATTATAAAGATTTAAAAGAATTAGGTTATGAAATCCCATTTAAAAAATGGTTTAAATCTTTAATAACTCCAAGAATATTAGTAAGTAAAGAAACTCGTTCTTGGGATACCCAAGAAGGAAAGACAATATATAGTAAACATCCTCCAGTAGGAAATATTAAATATGGAAATATAGAAGCCATGTCTTTTGTTAAAACAGAAAATAAACAAGAAGACATAGCCATAATTATAAAACAAAATAATTATACTCATATGCATTTACAAACTATAGCTTCACAATTATCTCATATGGAAGATAATTGGTTTCCTAGAGTTAAAGGAAAAGAGAAAATAGAGGAAGAAATTATTAAACCAGTGTTAATAAAACCTCCAATAATAACTACTAAATTTAATACAAAACCTCCTTTAAATGAAGAATTCATATCAAAATTAAGTGAGAAATTGGGGGAATTAAAAATTAAAGAATCTATAAAAGTAGTAAATGCTTATGAAGAACAAGATGAATTAATAAATCAATTCTCAGAATCAATAAATGTTACTAGACCAAGTCTACAACAACCATTTCCTATGACTAGAAATTATTATCAAAGACCCACTCCAGCTACTGTTTTATTTGAAGAAAATGCTTTCCAATCTGCATTAAGTTATAATGGAAGAATAGTATATGAGTGGAATATGGATGGATTAAGTGAATATCAAATAATAACAACATTACATAATATGTTAATGTATGCAACAATTTGTAGAACAAATAATAATTCTGATAGACAAATATCAGAAATGATTATTGCAGGATTCTCTGGCCAACTTAAAGGTTGGTGGGACAATAATCTATCACAAATACAAAAGATAGAGATATTAGGAGCAACTAAACTTGAACCTAATACTAATCAAATAAGAGAAGATTCTGTGTATACATTAATACAAACTATATTACATCATTTTGTAGGTGATATTCAAGGTCTTAAAGAAAGAACTCAAGAATTAATAATGAATATTAGATGTCCTACATTAACACATTTTAGATGGTATAAAGATACATTTTTATCTCTTTTATATCAAAGAGATGATTCTAATTTAGATTTTTGGAAAGAACGGTTTATATCTAGTTTACCTAATCTCTTTGCAGAAAGAGTAAGAAGAAAACTAAGAGAAATACATAATGGTACAATTCCATATAATGAATATACTTTTGGACAACTAATAGGTAAAGTTGTGTCAGAAGGATTAAGTCTTTGTAATGATCTTAATTTAAGAAATCAATTAAAGAAACAAAGATTATTAGGGAAGAAAGAATTAGGAGAATTTTGTCAACAATTTGGAACTAATATAACTCCTAAATATCCTTCTACGTCTAAGTCTAAGACTAAAATTAAAAATAAGAAATCCTTTATTCCTTATAAAAGGAAAAAGAAAAATATAGATAAGAAACCTATAAATCCAAAAAAGATAAAAAATAAAAATAAAGCATCTACATCAAAACCTCTAAAACCTTTAATCTGTTGGGATTGTGGTAAAACAGGACATACTAGAACCCAATGTAGATTAAAAAGAAAATTAGAGAATTAAATATTCCTGATGAGGAAAAGGAACAATTAATAAATTTAATAGATGAATCAGAAGATAATAATTCAGATTATGATGATACTTCTGAATATGATGCTTTAGAAATAAATACTGATGATGAAAATAATTCTTCAACCTCTATAGAAAGTGAATGTGATTGTGATAATTATAATAGAATTATGGACTTAAATAAATTAAGTATTAATGTTATTACAGCACAAGAAGAATTATTATTAGATATGATAGATTCTATTAATGATAAAGAAGAAAAAAGAAAGTTTATTGAAAAGATAATAGAATCTACAAAATCTAAAGAACAACATCAATAATAAGAATAAATTTGAACCTCATAGTAGAAGCTGTGTTAAATCCAGCCTATACTATGACTGAAGTATTAGGAAGATTAAAACAAGAAAAACCTGTAACTATGAATGATTTAATAAAAGAAATAAATGATCTTAAGAAAGAAGTTTCTAATCTAAAAAGAAGAATTGAAATATTAGAATTAGATAGTGAAATAAAAAATAATAGTTCTGATAATGAAGAAGAAGAAATTAAATTATTTGAAGAAGCAAATAATTTTCATATTGGAGAATCTTCTAATCAAGAACAAAATTATTTAAATATTATAGAACAAACTATAACTAGAAAATATGTAATTAGAATAAAAATAATTATAGAAAAAGAATTCAGCTTAGAAACTTTAGCCTTAGTAGATATAGGAGCAGATAGAAATATTATCCAAGAAGGTTTAATTCCTACAAAATATTATAAGAAAACTACTCAAACTTTATCAGCAGCAAATGAAGAACAATTAAAAGTTAAATATAAACTTCCTAATGCAGTAGTATGTATTAGTGATGTTTGTATATATTTAACATTTATTTTAGTAAAAAATATAGGATCTAAAGTTATTTTAGGAAATCCGTTTACAGCTTTAATAGAACCCTTTCTTTATTGATGATGTTGGAATACATACTCATCTAAAAGGGAAAGAAGTTACATTTAAACTTGAATTTCCTAAAAGACAATCATTTATTTCAAGAATGAAAGATAAACATAAAAATAAAATAAAACAAATAAATTATTTAAAAGAAGAAGTTAATACTTTAATATTAGAAACTAAAGTAAACTCAACTGATATTCAAAATAGAGTTACAGATATAAAAAATTTATTTGAAAAAGATTTATGTAATGATTTACCTAGTGCTTTTTGGAATAGAAAAAGACATGAAGTTTCTCTTCCTTATGAGGAAGGATTTACAGATAAATTAATTCCTACTAAAGCTAGACCTATACAAATGAATCAAGAATTAGTAGAATATTGCCAAAAAGAAATAAAAAGTTTATTAAATAATAACTTGATTAGAGAAAGTAAATCACCATGGTCTTGTTTTGCTTTCTATGTGTTTAAAGCATCAGAAATAGAAAGAGGAGCACCAAGACTTGTAATAAATTATAAACCATTAAATAAAGTTTTAAAATGGATTAGATATCCAATACCAAATAAAAAGATTTATTAAAAAGACTATATAATGCTCAAATATTTAGTAAATTTGATTTAAAATCTGGGTTTTGGCAAATTCAAATTAAAGAAGAAGATAGTTATAAAACTGCTTTTAATGTTCCATTTGGACAATATGAATGGAATGTAATGCCCTTTGGATTAAAAAATACTCCATCAAAATTTCAAAAAATTATGAATGATATTTTCAATATTCACTTATGACTAGTACAAATAGCAGTTAAGCCTTTAACTAGAGATGGTTTAAATGCATCTATTTTATTATGCTTAAGAGATACTAGACATAATAAATTTTAAGATTCTCTATTAGAAATAATAAAATCCAGTTTAGGAACTGGATCAATATATTTCAATTGTTTTCCAAACTTTTCTTTGTCCTTGTCAGATCCTCATTTGAAAGATACCTTGTGTTTAAACATGAAGACACAAGGATACAATATGAAGGAAGGATCACAAAATATTTGTATTATATACAGAATATGTTTCAAGGCAATGACATCAATTAATCTGAATGCTAGGTAGACTGACTAGGCATTTTTGCTTTGCCCTTGTCCATATTCCCCTGTAAAAATTCACAAGTGAGAAAATCCGGTAAAGAGTTAGCCAAACCAGGTATATATTCAATATCAAAGTCAAAAATAAAAAGTAAAGCTTGCCAACTAGCAAAAATATGTTTAGAAGCAAGGTTCTTAACATCTCTTTCTAAGATAAATTTAGCTACAGTACAATCAATACGTAAAAGAAATTTAGCATTTAAAAGATCATCCTGAAATTTTAAAACACAATTAACAATACTAAGCATTTCTTTTAATAGTAGAATATTTAGATTGAGTTTCATTCCATAAGCCTGAATGAAATCTAATAATAAAAGGTTTGTTATTGATATTTTGTTGGTGGATGATGCCTTGGCTGATTAGACTAATTAGGCATTTTTGCTTTGCCTATATGTGAGTGTGTGTGTGTGTGTATATATATATATATATATATATATATATATATCTCTCTCTCTCTTTTTAGAATACATTATATCTTATTATAAGTAAGAAAAATTATCATAAAATATTTAAACATTTGTACATTTTAAGCAAATATATGTAATATGTTTATTATCTGTTCGGTTATTTGAAATTTTAGTTCAGGCCCTCACCGCAACACCCCCGCCGCCCCGCCCCACCACGCTCGCTGCCCTATCGCCCCGCCGCCCCCTGTCCCTCCCCGTCGCCGCCCTATTGCCTTGTCGCCCCCTCCTCGCCTTCCGCCCCCCATTAATGTAAACTCCAAGGAGAAAGAATACCAATAGCATGAAATGTTTAGTATATGGTAAAAATGCACATACATGATGAGTAGAGCAGGGAGTAGTGTCCTCCTGATCTAAAGTGGGCGATTTCTCAATGAGCCTGATCTTCTTCCCAATACCATGCTCAACCCCCTTCTCCACAAACTTTACTCAGACTCTTTGACGTCGCCACCACACTGTATGCAAAATAATATCAAGTATAACTCAAGAACTTGTAAAACTAGGAAATATTACTAAATATAGCATCTTCAAAGTATATTTATTATTATTTTTAAACGTATCATATATATATATATATATATATATATATATATATATAAAGATGTAAAGTATGTGACCTAGGATTGAGTAATTACGTGATTAGGAGCACGGGAAGGAGCTTCCTTGGGTTTGTCCGCATCAACCTCAATTTTCTCTCCAGTGCATCTATCCTATCAAACATTTAGTTCAAGCAAAATTATGGCCAAATCTAGTTCTTAAACCAATGACTTGATAATTATTTGCAATAATGAATAATTAGTCAGGATTCAAATGATAGGATTAACAAATATAATTGGTTAGAAGAACAATCTAATATATATGAATATTGATGAACAGGTATTGGAAAAGGTTATCCAAGAATCAAGGATGAATATATTGTTTATAAATTAGTACGCACCTCGTCAAGAATCGGAAATAAACTTCGGGCTGCAAGAACATGGTGGCTTCCTATGACAATGGCGCCGATGTTAATAGTGAACTTTACCAACTTATTTCTTTCATCACTGCTTTCTTTCTCAACACCCATGTCCTCCGTTAGCCTTTTGCATGAAAACCCAGAAAAGAATTATACAAGAACTTGGTAAATATATATCAAGAAAAAATACTAGTGATTAACCATGCATGGACGAATATAATCAACTATCAAAAATTCCATGGTGTTTCGACTCACATCAATGGCTTTTTAATATCTAATTAACTGCTGAATTTGGGATGAGTTAATCCCACCTTCCCCGGTACACTATGTCCGTCTTATTATAAATATATATATATGCTGACTCACCAAATTCCTCCAATAATCTCTAATAATTAGATAAAGAAGTTAATTAAGGAAACTTGCTAAAAACAACCCAACTACAAGTTGAGACGAAGAGAAAAAGTATACATTGTCAAATTTCATTTTTCATGATTTTGTAATAGGAAGGACTTGTGCGATTCCTACCATCCATGTTGAGATCTCTCTCTCCGAAACTTAAAAGCAAAAGCCATTTAACATGTCCAAAAATCCTTCTAGCTGTCTTAAGGTGGGTCTCTTGTGAAGACTGCATAAAATTGTGTACAAGTCCAACTGCAAAGGCAATTTCTGGTCCAGTGTGTGCGAGAAAGAAAAAACGACAAAAAAAACTTGAGTACAAAGTTGCATAAACCTCATGCGTGCCTGAATTCTTTGTCCATTTTTTTCCAGAGTCAGTGGCCGCTTTGGCATCCTTCACGCCAAATCCGTCTAAGAGTTGTTAGATCTGATACCAATATGGACTACCTATTTCCATTGTTGTGCTTTCTCAAATTTCATACCTATACACGGGTTCAAGTTTCGATCGATATTTGCGGAGTTGATCATCCCTCTCGAAAACTTAGATTTGAAGTGGTCCATACTTTACTGAGTACTCAGTATAACTCACGCGTTCGTGTACAAACCAGTGACGAAGTAACACAAATATCTCCGGTAGTCAGTCTATTTCCATCAGCCGGCTAGTGGGAGCAAGAAGTATGGGATATGTCTGGCGTTTCTTCCATCAATCATCCGGATCTACGCCATATATCAACCGATTATGGTCCATGTGAAAAGATAAGCTGCATGCATGGAGAAACTTCAAATTTTGGAAAAAAGTTCACAAAGTCTACAAAAAAAGAGAAGGTTTGACAAGGTTTAAGAAATGAATTATTTAGAATTAGAATATTTAGAACTATACCTAATAATGATTGATAACTGAGATTTTTTTTTTAACAAAAAATTGTAACTTGTAAAATGAACTGCGTAATTTTAATAATTATTTTTTTCTTTCTCAGAATTAAACAAATACCATATTTACTAAACAAACTGCTCGTATAAATATTTGTAAGGGAGAATTTTGAGTTCTTGTCACCCAACTTTTTACATGGAAGGAGGAGTTACATAATATTTGGCAATACAGAATGAACAGAACATAGAAAGTTAAAAGATTAAACTCTTAAGGGGAAAGCAAAAAGGCTAAAATTACTTCTAAATAAATTTTCAACGTACCTCAGATCGACTAATTTCTTCAAATAGTTTAGGAAGTGAATATTTCTAAGAGGGGAAGAAGGTAATTATGTAATATTATGTACGATGGGATGGGCTGGGCGAGTATAAGTAAGAGAAAATTTTTGGAAACACCTATTGCAGACGCCCGTGGAGACACCTTTAGGCCTAACTGTTGATGATGATGGGGATCATCAATGGTTAGGCCCGTTAGGGATCATCAATGGTTAGGCCCGTGGGCGCCTCCATGGGCGTCTGCAGCAGGCGTCTCCTAATCCTTCTCTATATAGCTGTTAAAATCGGATGGCCTAGATTTGATAAAAAATAAAAAAATTATCTGAGTAAGGGCATTACTGGGGACAAATAATAAGCATATTTATTTATTTTAAAGCAAGTTAAATGCTTCCATTATCAAGTGAATATAGATCTTCAGGGTGAAATGGTTGGTTTTGAAGAGGAAAGAATGGGATAATTTTTTCTTTTTGGGTATGTTACTTTTGTTTTTCTTTCATTTTGGAAGCAGGACTGTATTTCTTTAAGACAGAGGCTGCTTAATTGTTTGCGTAATGATGAGATATGGAGTTAATGAGGCCGAATAGATGGGTGCATTTTTGAGGTTTCTGGGTAGATACTTGTGCAATACATCCATTTTGAAAAATCTCTGCTCGTGTATGCCACCAAACTTGGTCCGTCATTTATCTATTTTGATCCAACCCACATTGGTGTGGTTCAGTCAATTATCAATCTAAAAAATAATTTGAAAGCCTTCCTAACCTATGATTGAGATCAAACTTGCAACCACACTATTTTTGGTGTTCTGGATGCATTAACAATACTATTTTAAAGATTTGAAGGCCATAAAGTGGTTAACTAGTGCACTAGTGTTGAAATCATTAAAGGCGACTTGAAAAGGGGACAAAAATTCACTATTTTGTTATAACTTGCAAATATTAGTGAATTAGTTGTTATTAAGTCACCATGAACTAACTTAAGCATTTGAATTAAACCCTAAAGAATCATGTAACAATTCTCCATGTCTTTCCTCATTCGCTCTTGGCATGGTAAGGACACCTCGGTCCCACCAAACACTAATTCAACTCGACACAAAAAATTAAAATCAATTAAACCATGCCCGGGTTGGGTTTGGGTCTACATAAAAAAAATTCACATGAAAAAATTATAGTTCAGATTCAGGTATTTAATATCGGGTCGGGTTTGGGCCCTCCAAAACCCGGATCAAACCCAACCTGGTGGCAACGCTACATATATAAATGCATGAATATTCAATGCATGAATATTACGAAAAATCCCAAAAAATTGGAGATCAATAACAACAAACACAAGTATGGGAAAAATAATCCCAGAAAAATAAAATAAAACAAAACCACAAAACAAAATTTTAATGTGGAAAACCCTCCTTCTATTGAGAGTCAAAAACCACGAGACAATAACGAACAATTCAATACTTTAACAAAAAAGTCAAAAACCACATGACAACAACGAACAATTCACTACTTCAACCAAAGATTACAATCATCAAGCATCAACCGAAGACTACAATCATTAAACATATAAAGATGTATAAGAAGATTACTCACTCAACCTATACTATTGAAATTATAAGATTTCTCCCTCTCAATACTCCATATAAGATTAAATTCGTGAATATTTTCCCTTCTTTTTTTATCTCTATCTCTCTCTCTTTTCTCTCTGATCTTTCTTGTCTCTGTTTGTCTTTTATTTTTTAGAATGAGGCAAATAAAGCTCAATTTATAGAGAAGCTTTAAGACCTTTCATCCTCCATGGAACAACTAACAGCCACCTCTGTTGATATTTTGAGATTTCTTTAATATTCCGAGTATAACAATGGGCTACATATCATTAATATAATTACACATATTAACAAAATCTCTTCGAGTTGATCCATCTACGTAGCTTTTCAAGTCAAACTCACTGAATTACTTCATAATGACTGATTTAGTAACCAACTCCCTAAATCATATTATAAAAGTTATTAAAGCATATTATTTTTTAAAAAATTAGCTAAATTAATATTTTAAAGTAATGTAAATCGTGTCTTTATCAATTTCAAGTGTCAAAAGAATAATATATACTAATTGCATATAATTTTTAATTCATATAAGTAAAAATTTAATGTAAATAACTTCAATCGGCTTGGAGTCAACTCTAAGCTGACTCCACTCTATAACATGTCGAGTAGAACTTGAATTTCAAGTTTTTGAATTATGCCGCATACAACACCCTTACCTGCTGTGCAAGTTTGCAATAGGCTACTGCTATGAATGGGTTTGTGATAGTTTGACAAATATGATTTCTTGTGGAAGTTGTATTGTTATAAATTGGAGAGGTCTAGTTTCCTTCCAATGTTGTTACTTATAACGCACTTATTAGTGGTATATTGTATCGGTTTATATCAGGGTACTCAGGTTGAACTAGATATTTAATTATAAATAAAATATTTCATTAAATACTAAAAATGTTCATTATAATTAATATTTAATTAAATACCCATAAAAGGCCTTAATTTTCTAAAAAAATTGTGTTTTAGGAATAAACATAATTAGATGACTAGATGCAAATTAAAATGATACAAGGCCTAAATTATATTAGAATTGAAGAAAGTATCCTGTATCTGTCAGATCGAACAATTCGATACGATATTTAAAATTATAATTTTGGCCATGGGTCATGCTCCAAAAAGCCTTCACTCTAAATCGTCGGCGTCAACAGATGCAATTCAAGCTGGTCTTTGGAAGAGATGGGTTTCCTTTGTGAAGTTCCATGACCATGTGATCTAATCGATGGTTTATGCAGAGAATAAAAAATGGTGGACATTGCTAAGTGCAGATTTGATGAATGCTAATGAATTTAAACTGGGGATAGGTTGTTACACGTAATAGATGATGGCATAAAGTAGACATCACTTAGATCTATGACCTGAGGAAAGAAATTTTGAGGTTTGAACTTTCAAAATCATGTTTGAAAAATAATTTAAGCCCATTAAATTACAGTCAGGCCGAATAATTACTATTTTTAGCTGATTTGTTAAAACCAGGTATAACACCATCCTCAATTATACTGTCTTATCTTTATTTTTCTACACAAAAGCTCTGGCCTATGGCCACAAATAGATATAAAGTGCTCTACTCGAAGCCATTAAGGCACAAAATTCACTTATATAATGTATTAGTCGATTGGAGGAATAATGCTCCTCACAATGGAGAAATGCTTATTTGTAGGCTCATGCCTCTTCTACTTCAGAAGAAAGGAAAAGAAACAAACAATGTCATTTTATCATCTATCCACATATACAAGCATTTCAGTCCAATTTCCAAGAGTAAATCACATTTAAACCTAAAAATTAAAATAATCAAACTCAGACAGCCAGTTCAACCTAAATCCTCGCGTTTTTGTTATGATAAATAATTGAAATGCTAAAAATCAAACAGCAAACTCAACCTAAATCCTTCAACCAGCCGACGCGGGCAACCCACATAAGAGCTTGGGCATCCCTGCGAAACCACATATAAACGGCCAAAGGCATATAAACAGCAGCCAAACCCTCCTTAAGTGGGCATCATGCATCAAAACCCCTCAACCAAAAAATTGAACGCCTTTTTTCACCACCATCGACACATAACCCCCATTGCAAAAATCTGCACAACCCAAAACTAACAAACAATCGCGCATCAATTGCCGATCCTTCTTGACGAAAGAATGGAATGGGGGAAGAAGAAAGGCAGCACAGATTGGCCACTACAAATCCCAGAGTTTTCTTTTGGTTTTTATGGTCGCAGGGCAACAAAAAGTTGTCCTTGTATCATTTTAAGGAGCTTGTGGCAGCATGTGCTCTTTCACAGTGGGAGCAGATGGACTATCCCAGCACATATAATCATCTTGTAACGGAATATTGAATGAACTCCTCCTGTTTTATTGATTGGAAATTGAATTACAATTACAAAAGACAGGGGGACATTTGGCATTGCCCTATAAAATAAAAAACGGACAATATTTGAATACAATGAAGAATACATATAACATCTTTGAACAATTCATTCGTAGCTTGCAATATTTCAATATGAGCATCTTGTGGAGATCATCCTGGTAGCTTGCAAGCGTCTCTTGTTCTTGGTTCCCATGCTTCAAAGCTTTTTAAGAATCTGTCAACCACTGGAAGGTGTTTCTCCTCCAAGCTCCACCACCAATTCCTAGCCCTTGGCTGGCTTGGAACTCTGCTTTGCTGGTGCCATCTTGAGGACGAACTTCCTGGATGAAGGGGGATGAAGATCTACAACAACAATGGTGGAAGAAGGGCTGCAATTTCAACAACCAAAGGGGGAAGAACCAGGGCGTCCTGGTTCCTTGGGTTCCAAGAAATCTTGGAGGGTGGAGCAATCTCCAAAAGGGTGAATTTGATTTCAAAACAAAGTTGTTACAGAATTCTGTTACAGTCCCCTTTTGTAGGCACCCTTCCTGGTGAAATTACCCAAACACCCCTATTCAATTACCCCTACTAACAACCCTACTAACAATACTAACAATATTCATAACAATTCCCTCCCCATGAAACACAACCTTACCCTCAAGGTTGCAAGATACAACAAATTACACACATCAAATTTTCATTTGTGTTGCAGCTGGGAGAGTTGTGTGGACATAAGCACCCGCAACTACCGAAGCTTTCAATTGAGAGATGTGGGAGACGTTGTGTATTTGAGAGTCTGCTAGTATCTGCAACTCATAAGCAACCTGACCAATGTTGTGCCAACCATTTCTGTTGTGCCATGGTATGAATCTACTGATCCCATAAAAACTTGAAGCTGGAATCATCTGTTCAGACCACAAATGATCGACCCAACAAGTAGTGACGCCACTTTTGGACAACCAACACTAAAGCCATCATCTCCCTTTTATAAGCTGACAGCAATAATGTAAAACCCACGATTCGAGTTAGGGTTTTATATTCAGAACCGGTCGAGTCGACCGTTATTTTTTGAATTGAGTCAGTTTCAGGACACGTGTACCGAGCCGATGCCAGTCGCGTGTATGAGCTATGAGGGTCATGCGTACCCAAGTATATGATGATAACGTCATGAACACAGCAGAACAGAATGAGTTATCAGATATATGAGAGTATGCCAGTTCATTTTTTTTATTATGATATATAATGGATCGTAGAATTAGTTTTAAGCCGTTTACCGCGTTAGGACGCGTTACAGGCATTTTGGGTGGGTTGATAGTTCTAGAGCATATCATTATGATTTTTTTTGATGTTGTTTGATTTTACGGGATTTTTCCCGATTTTTATGAATTTTTTTAGGATTTAATACGACCTAGTTATTATACTTGACTCGAGCCGGAGACGAGTCAAGTCTTAATTACAAGTTTGCCACCCAACCTTTCTTCTCCACGACGACCTTTTCTCCCCACGCCCAAACCCTCGTGCCGCGCCGCCCCTGTTCGCGCGCCACCGCCGCCGCTGTCGGCGCCGCCCGGCCGTCGACCGACGCCACCCAGCTCGGCGACGACGTCGCCCTGCCGCCCCGACCAGGCCCGGCCACCATCAGGCCGCCGCGACGCCGGAATCGCCACGCCTAGCGCCGCGGCTGCGTTTGGTCGCGTCGCCGATCCTGCCGCCGGCGACCGTCGCAGCCGTCATCCAGTGGTCGCCTCAGCACCACCGACCACCCAGCGACCCTCCTCGACTGGAACGGAGGCCGTCGCCGCCGTGGCCGGCCGGATCTAGCGACCCATCGCCGCCGGCTCTGTTTTGCCATTTTCCGGCGAGCCGCCACCTCCATTGGCCACGCTGATGTCATAGATGAGTCGGGCTCGCCGAGCCGGTTCCGAGGGTACCCAACACGACCCCTTTTCGACCAGTAGACGCCGCCGGCGATTGTCGCCGGAAAACCACCGGAAGTCGCCGGAAAACCGCCGGAAAAATCGGAATTTCTGGGATTCGCCGGAATTCACCGGATCTTCCGCGGGGCTCACCCAGTGGAGCCCGATCGAGCTTCGGACGCCGAGGAGCGCCGAATTCGAGCTCCGAGACGCGCGACGGAACCCTAGCCGTCGCCGATTGCCGACGACGTGAGGTATAATTACCTCCGATTGATTTCTTTAAAATTGATTATGATTGTTAGTATAACATGCTAAAATTGAATAATTGTCATGATAAATGTATGAGTATGAGTGTAGTGATGATTGCATGATGCAATTAATTGAGAATGAATAGTGAGTGATTTAATGAGGTAGATCGAGTTGAGCATGATAATCGTGTATGATGTAACTTAGGAAAAATACAGTAAAATTGGTATGAATAGGACGAGTTAGGATTATTTACTTTTATGATTATTTGATTGGTCATTGTGATGGATGATGATGGTGTTGTGTGTGATTCATTGATTTTGATGCATCATGTAGTTAGTGGGCGTTAGTATTTAGTTTTGATGTGTAGGTACGGAGTAGGAGCTCGCCGCCTAGGCGCGATGACACGCTTGGAGCTTCTACCAGGTCCGTTTAGGACTCGTCTCTGATTTACTCTTTTCTATTGTATGTTTAATTTATTGTCTGCAGGACGGGTTAAGTGGCGTTTTATCGGATCCCACTTAACTCGGGCCATTTAACCGAACATTTTCCGGATTAATAACCCCTCGAGGATGAGATCCCTCGAGGTTGATTTCGAAAACAAGATCCACCACAAGTTGCCTTCGGGCCTATTATATGAATCCCTACCCAGCCCTATATATATAGTAGTTTTCGCGTTTTCAGTGAGACGAGAGATGGAGAAATCGACTGCACGTACCATGCAGAGGATGCCGTGACAGTCAAAGCGGGCTCTGGATTAGTGCCAGCGGACTGTTCCATTCCCGAGGGATCCTGACAACTCCGCGTTTGAGTTCCTCACACCCGGAGAACGTGGAGGTTTACGGGTACTGTTTAGTACAGCGCATGTCCGGACTTGTGGTTCAAAGGGTACTAAAGGCGACTGCCTGAGAGTACTCGGCCTTCGTGCTCAAGGCCAGGAGAAATATGGAGGTAAGGAGAGGGCTTAGGATAAAGTTTCACGAGAAGTACTGAAAAAGAAGTGCTGAGAGTAGCACAGTACCAGCAGCAGTAAGTTCGGGATGCTACCGGGTCTGCAGCCCAGTGGCTCCTCAGTAGTGCCCTTCAGAGTGTTCACGTGGAGTATGATGATTTTCTTTCATATGAGAGTTTGCTCTCATAGCCAGTTTGTTATAGTTATTTTATTTTCCGGACCAGTAACACTTGTTACTGACGTGTTTCTTATACTATATGTAGGTAATAATCACGAGTTGGAGGAGCCAGCTTGGACGGAGGAGCAATGAGGTCTTGTGCACACACATGTTAGATTTCTGAATGTTTAATTTTGTGTTATTATGTTATTATATTGTGAATGACATGATTCAAATGCTATGAGACATGATATGAATGTGAAATGATCAGAGTAGCGCAGCAAAAGTGTGATGGGTTAGGACCCAAAGTTCAGAGAATGATGAATATAATAGATTAGAAGTATGTGTGAATGCTATCGTTGCTATACGTATATATGTTTGAATATACGTATTTTGACAGGGTGGCCCCTAATTGCATTTTTAGGGGAAATTCTGTCCCTTTTATTTTATAATTTTTACTAATTTTGATTGTAATTGTGTTGGTGTGAAGTTTAGGTTGCATGTCATCCATGTAGTACCATGTTAGGGTTTTATGAATTTATCCATGCATGACAAGATCGTATCTTACATCTTAAGACGCCGAGATTGGATCCGTATGAGTTAGGTTCGGGTTAGCCGACCTAACCGGGGCCTGTAACATGCCGGTTCGGTTCACGAGTGTGAACCGGATTTGGGGTGTTACAAATAAATTCCTCCCATTCAATTTCTTACTGAAAAATGCAATGGGCTGGTTTTGTTGCATCAAAACAGCCCCTATTCCCATCCCACTCGCATCACACTCGATCACAAAGGGTATATTAAAGTTTGGTAACACCAGCACCGGAGCCTTTGTGAGAGTTTGTTTCAGGTCATGGAAGGCTTGCTCCGTGAGAAGGTCCCAATGATAAGCATCCTTTTTCAATAAATCCGACAATGGAGCTGCTAGAGTACCAAAGCCCTTGATAAATTTTCTATAATACCCAGCTAATCCCAAAAAGCTCTTATACTCTTAACTGATCTCGGCGTCGGCCAATTCACAATAGCCTCTATTTTTTCCTTGTCCACGCCAACACCTTCGGATGAGATAACATGTCCCAAATACTGAATTTGACGCAACCCAAAAGAGCATTTTTCCTTCTTAGCATACAACTCATGTCTAAGCAATTCAGCTAGCGTCAACTCAAGATGGTATAGATGTTCATCCCAACACTTGCTGTAGATAAGAATATCATCAAAGAAAACTAATATGAATTTTCTGAGATTGGGAGCAAATACCTCATTCATCAAAGCTTGGAAGGTGGAAGGGGCATTGGATAATCCGAACGGCATAACCTTGAACTCATAATGCCCATGGTGTGTCCGGAAAGCTGTTTTGTGGACATCATCTCCATACATCCTTATTTGATGATAACCTGACCTCAAATCCAACTTAGAAAAATAGGTAGTACCATATAATTCATCCAAGAGTTCATCAATGTTGGGAATGGGAAATTTATCCTTTATCGTTGCCTTGTTGAGAGCTCTATAATCAACACACATCCTCCAACTTCCATCTTTCTTCTTGACTAGCAACACCGGAGCTGAATAGGGACTTGATGTAGGCTGAATTATACCATCCTCCAATAATTGCTTTACTTGTCTCTCAATTTCATTTTTCTGGAAGTAAGGATACCAATACGGTCTCACAGCTACCGGCAGCGCTCCCTCCTTTAGGTTTACATGATGGTCATGAGGGCGTGTAGGCGGCAGCCCCTTGGGTACAGAAAATACCTTGTCAAACCTTTGCAACAGCTGATCCAATCCATCTTGTTGTTGAGCTGTTAAAGTAGGTTCCGGTAGACCCAAACCCCTGCTGTTCACCACTTGCAAGTTCATCAACAATCCTTGTTTTTTTTTTGAAGGATTGTGAAATCCGCTTCTTGTCACACAACTGATCCGGAGGAGTGATCTGCCCTTTCAATTCTACTGTTTTCTCTTTATCTTTGAAGGACATCGTGAGAGATTCAAAGTCCCATAGTATTGGCCCCAACGTCTTCAACCATTGAATACCCAAAACGATGTCAATCTCTTCGAGCTGAAGTATGAAAAATTCCGAAGTAGTAGCATATCCTGGAAATTCAATCTTGATAGTTGAACACCTTCCCCCACAACACATTCGGTCGCCATTGGCAATCTGAACTTTGGGTCCATTGCTGGTTTCCTTCGGCAACTTCAATTTCTGAACCAGCTTTGCATTCACAAAATTGTGGGAGCTACCCGAATCAATCAGAATTGTCACTTGGTGTCCACCCACTCTTCCGAGAACCCTCATGGTGTTTGAAGTAATGATTCCTGTCAAAGCATTCAAGGAGATGGCTGGAGTAAGGGAGTCATCTTCCGGGTCACTATCGTCCTCCTCCGACAGTTCCTCCTCCCTCTCCACTTCAATGACGAATAACCTTTTACACTTGTGTCCAGGTACAAATTTCTCGTCACACCTGAAACACAATCCAGCCTCCTTTCTCTCTTGCAATTGCTTGATGCTGAATTTCCGTCCATGAGGAATCTCCTTGAGTTGCTGTTCTGCTGCTACCCCAACATCACCCTTGACCGACCCAAAACTACCTCCCTTGTTAGACGGTCCAGCTGCATGTTGATATCCCCTGTTCATTGCTCTCCCAATTGTTGCTGATTTCTGATTCACATGATTCTCCAAATGTCTAGCCAGCCCTTGAGCGTCCAATAAGGTGTCCGGCTTCCGAGCTTTCACCTCCATTCTCAATTGAGGCTTGAGACCACAAGTATAGCTGCTGATTCTTTGCCTTTCAGTCATGCTTCCAGCTCTAGTGGCCAACCGGTTAAATTGAACGGTATACTCTTGAACTGATGCGTCCTGTTTTAACCGAGTAAGGTCGCCATAAAAATCCTCATACTCCGAGGGACCGAACTGAAGATTCATGGCTTCCTTCAATTCAGGCCAACTAGGAACCCCATGATGTTCTTGCAGCATATCGAACCAAATTTGTGCATCATCCTCCAAATGAAAACTTGCCAACTCTACTTGCAATCTTTCTTGGACGTGATGCAGCTTGAAAAATTTTTCTGCCCTGCTAAACCATGAAATTGGGTCCTTGGTTCCATCAAACTTTGGGAAGCTGATCTTGGAGCCTTTCAAGAAATCTTCATTTGGGTCATCATAGGCAGCAATATCCCTGCAATTTTGGGCAGCGCCTTCCTGGTAATTTTGTCGAACAGGTGCTCTTCCTCTCCTGCCCATCCCGAATTGCTTCCTTCCTCCTTGCAGCAGCGTCTCTTCCAGCTGTTCTTGGTGGTGCAAACCCTGCAACACTTCTTCACCAGGCCGCCTACCCTGCAACTCATCATCACCAAGTCGCCTACCATGCAACACATCCTCACAAAGACGCCCCATCCCTGCTGAAATTGGGTGTGCTCCTGGATGACGTTCAGGCATACCCTGCAACAGCCCTTCATGGTGTCGCCCCCTCTCTACTGATGTCAACAACACCTCTTGGGGATGTCCAACATGGGATTCCAGCAATGGATCATCCCTCTCCATCCCCATTGCAGGAACCCTCCCCTGAATTGTCCCAATACCTTCTCTATTTCCCAAACCATCACTTCTTGATTGCAGTAATAAATCAAACTTTGATGACATATTGGTAATGGCAGCAATCAATTGATCTTGAACCCTCCTAATCTGGGATAATTCATCAAGATGGGGTGAAGAAGACGTACCTCCCTCGACCTGCTCTGATACCAATCTGGAAGGTGTTTCTCCTCCAAGCTCCACCACCAATTCCTTGCCCTTGGCTGGCTTGGAACTCTGCTTTGCTGGTGCCATCTTGAGGACGAACTTCCTGGATGAAGGGGGATGAAGATCTACAGCAACAATGGTGGAAGAAGGGCTGCAATTTCAGCAACCAAAGGGGGAAGAACCAGGGCGTCCTGGTTCCTTGGGTTCCAAGAAATCTTGGAGGGTGGAGCAATCTCCAAAAGGGTGAATTTGATTTCAAAACAAAGTTGTTACAGAATTCTGTTACAGCCCCCTTTTGTAGGCACCCTTCCTAGTGAAATTACCCAAACACCCCTACTCAATTACCCCTACTAACAACCCTACTAACAATACTAACAACCCTACTAACAATACTAACAATATTCATAACAACCACACATGTAATTGTTAGTGTAACATATATAGCATTGATAGTCAATATATGATCAGGTCGTTAAAGGGGATTATGATCTTGGTGAGCGGAAGGAGTCTTCTTGCAATTTAATTTGGTTGGGACCAACACCTTCATATTTGTCCTGTACTTGGCAACTGGCGTGTTCAACCTCCTTCAAGAGTTCATCACAAAGGCTAGTCTTCTTAGACTCGAAAGACACTCTGTGTTAATCATCTCCAATCTGCAATAATAATAAATAGATACAGAAAAATTACCAAGATTAATAAAAACTCAAAGGAGAAAGAATACCAAGAGCATGAAATGTGTAGTATATGGCAAAAAAACACATGCATGATGAGTAGAGCAGGGAGTAGTGTCCTCTTGATCTAAAATAGGTGGTTTCTCAATGAGCCTGATCTTCTTCCCAATACCATACTCAACTTCTTTTCCCACAAACTTTACTCGAACTGGTACACACCTAGTCAAGAAGAGGAAATAAACTTCTGGCTGTAGCTGAATGAACACGGCAGATTCCTATGACAATGGTGTCGATCCTAATAGTGAGCTTTACCAACTTCTTTCTTTCATCACTGCTCTCTTTCTCAACACCCATGTTCTCCATTCACCTTTTGCATGAAAACCCAACAAAAAAATAATACAAGAACTTAGGTGAATATATATCAAGAAAAAGAATACTAATTGTCAAAAAAGTAGTAGTGATTAACCTTGCATGGAAGAATATAATCAACTATCAAAAATTACATATATCAAGAAAAAAATACAAACTATGAAAAAAATACTAGTGATTAACCATGCATAGAAGAATCTAATCACCTATAAAAAATTTCATGGCGTTAGAAACAAAATTTGAGACTCACTTCAATGGCTGTTTAAAAATCTAATTACCCACTAATTTGGGATGACTTAATACCATCTTCCCTAGCATACAACATGAGTGTTATTATAAATAGGCACGATGCCCTTTATTTTTTTTCCCAACTGTTGGATTCTATCTGACAGTTGGTTAAAAATAGGCACGATGGTATTTTGCCTCAATTAGCACTAGCCCAGGGCATGGACGTCCCCGTTTTCTATTTTATTTGATATTTGACTTAAATTCGAATCTTGTTTAAAATTTGATTTTTATACGATGGTATTAATATTTATATATTTTAATTAATTAATTTTTAAAAATATTAATTGTTAATAAAATAATATTATGTCATAATAATAACGGTCAGTCTTATTTAACTATATAATAATATTGTACATGAATAAATTATTAGATTTATAATTTATGAAATTAGTTTTTCAAAATTAATTTCATTTTATTTACATGAAAGGAAGTATTAAATCTAGAGCACATAAGCCCAGCACATAAACGAAGTATTACCTACTATTTTGTATATAAATTAGTTCTTCTACTTTTTCTCTACATCCAGCAATAAAGAAGTAAACTAATTTTATGAACAGACAACATAAATCTAGAGCATTTTTTTGTACTGTATCTGAAATCAAAAGTTCAACAAGAGAGAAGTTGAAAAACACCTGAAAGAAAACAAAGATCAAACCTTTAAGATAGAAAAAAGAGATCAAACCTTGAGTTTATACGCATTTTTGGCTATAGTGGTTTGCTTGAAGGTTGAGGATTGTTACTTAGTTTTTTTCAAGAAGTAAATTGATATAGAATGTGGGAAGTAAAGTATTGTTTTGTGTTGGAAAATAAATTGAGTGTCTGGTAACGAACGAGTTCTCAATGATTATCCAATCCAATCTGCAGCCAGCAAAGCCGAATGCTTATCCAATCTGCATGTTTTAGCAAATTTCATTCCGAATGATTGATGCTTACCCAATCCAATCTGCAAGTTTTCAGGAAGAGAATGAATTGAGAGAAGCCCTGGATGGATTGATTGCTGCTAATCCAATCTGCAAAACGAAATGAAGGCAGCAGAGCCAACCTGCAACTTCTCGGAGAGTAAGGTGCTGGGTGACGGATCGAGAATATAAGTTCCGTTTTACCCGAATATTAGACGCGTTTATCCTCCACTCCACTGTCTTACTCCCTCTCTCTCGGCTTCCGACGTCGATGGCGTCGCAGTTGTGCCCGGCGGCGGCGAGAAGGCTCTTCGCGGCGTCGGGGCGAACGCCGGCTGTGTCTGTGGCGTCGACGACGTCGGCGCCGACCCCTCCACCCCCTCTCCGCCTCCTGCATCCTCTCTCACCTCCCCGCCTTCTCCGCTGCCGCAAGCTCCGTCTCCGCCGCCGACGTCGACGCCCTCCTCGGCAATTGGTGGTTCAAAGTTACTACTTTATGTATGTTGTGCTTTGGGATTAATGTGGTTCAAAGTCACTCATTTAGCTGGAAATTGGTGGGTAGATTACACAGTGCTTTGCCCTTTACCACCCCAAAATTTTCTTTCTGTATTCTCTCCAGTTGATGCTGGTGGTTAATAATGACGTTCATCCTCGTTGTTTGGTGTGAAATCGGCTGGCTGTTGCTAGTTTTGCCGCCCCCTTAAATTGATCAGGAAAGGTTAACATTCATGTATCTTTGAAGTTTCAAGTCAGGATTTGAATCAGCCTCGACATTCTTAACTCCATTCCTACTCACACCCACTTCTTGCTTGTGATAATGTTTTTATTTTTTGCAATATGTGCTATCCATTCAACTACTCAACTGATGCATCGCAGCTATAAGTATGGTACTTTTTGAAACAGAACTGGTTTTAGTATGCCTTATATTACATTATAGTTTCTACTTAATTTATGTAACTAAGCGTTTGTTCATGTACGGCTGAGTACAATTACTGGTTAACATGATCAGGCGCTGGGACATTGACATATGCTTCGATGTAGTTGCACACTGGCTGGACCTTATGAATCTAGATGTCTGGATTCTTCGTGAACAAATTTTGGGTGAGGAGGCATTGACCTGAGCTTCTCTGCCTTCAATGAAGTGTAAGCTAATGTGATGTAAAATGTCTGAGATCTTCAAAAATTACTTTGCTCTTGCATGCAGTAAAGCACCAGCTGAATTTGTCACTCAACAGCAAACAAATGGAAATCCAGACTCTATATCTTGCTTTGAACAGTAAGACTTGGTTTCTATTTTGAGGCTTTAGTTCTGTGAGAATTTTTAGATGTTTTTTTTTTCTAGTTATATTGAATGCAATATCAGGTTTTTAAAAGTTTATGCTTCATAAAAGTTAAAAAGTTACTCTTAGTCTGTCAAGTGAGCTTGATTTTTTCTCAGGCTGAATGCTATCGTTATCTATTTGATGTGGCTATCAAGCTCCACCAACTTGGTTTGGATTGGTACACTCCCAAACATTTACCAACTTGTGATGTGAGAAGTGCATGGCCAAATACTAGACGCATCAGATGGGGTTGTAAAGGCAGGGTATGGCCTTGCAGAGAACCCCGATGATGACAGGGTAAAGTCTCGTCTGTTATGTTGTTTCTTTGGTGCAACTCTTATTATTTTTCAAAAGATGACCACATGTTGTGATATCATTATAGTCGAAATGCACCAATATTTATTATAATGTGGTTATGTTGTATCTTACTGCGTCCGACCATAACTGGTCTCATATTGTTCCGATAGTGCTTGGATTTGTGTAGCTTTGCACTCTTCTTGATATTGAAGGCACCCCAACCCCTATCTCACTTGTTACTGAAGTCCTTTTTCCCTGTGCCCGTGACAATGTGAAAAAACATTTGACTGCTACATATGATAGTGACGAAACCCAAGATAACATAAAACTTCTGCGAGCACGGGTAGATGGCTGAAAGCTATCTCTTCTGTGTGATCAGTGTAATCTGGAATTCCAATTCTCATTTGCACTTGTTATTTCATGGACATATTTATGTGATCGTTAATATTTAGCTGAAGGAAAAGATAAAGAATTCATGATTGACAGGTCATTGAAGATCTTGAAAAAGGAGTAATTGGTGCTCAACCTATGCCAAATGATGATGCTGGAAAAGATGCTGTAATTGCATCTCTAGTCTCCAATGTAGGAAGCATGATGAAAGCTGACAGGAAAATCACATCTTTGAAGCAATTACAGGTGGATGATGTCTTATTATTGGTGCATAAAAGACTTCTTTTTATCGTCGTAGTTTCTTTTTATACATGATGTGACAGATTGTACGCGTATGTGTGTATGTGTGTATGCGGGCTTTGCTTTATTTTGCTGAAAGTCATCTCTCCTTTCTTTGCCTCGGGAGACTTATTTATTTATTTTACTTATTTTCTTACTTATTTTTTTTTTGGGAGGAGAGGAGAGGGGTAGACTAGAAGTAGAAGTAGAAGAGAAAAGGTAGAGGAGGAGGAGGAGGAGGCGGAGAAAGGGAGGTATGGCGGCGGCATCAGCGTCTTCTCCACCGATGGTGTACGAGAGGAGGGGCATCTCGGCTGCACCCTTCGTGGAGGATGTTCACACTTATCTATCTCAATCTGCCCTTAGATGTCAACTCCGCCCTTGCCTTCCATCAAGTGAGGTTCCATCTTTCTTCTACTTTATTACTATATCAAGAGCAAGCATCGTTTGTAGCCGTTCATTTCCTTTCTACGACCCCCCAAGGAACGAACGATGGTCGTGAGGTCTTTCTTCTCTTTCTGGAGTTTTTGCTTCTCACGCCTGCGCATCTGGTTATCTATTTTACTCCTCCCTTTCAAATGTTCAGTTGCCCCTTTTTGAGGGGCCTATACTTATACTGCTCATTTGGGGCTTTCTTTCTCTCCCTGTCTTCTACCTCCGAGTTTTATGATTTGTGCCCAAATACATTCTTTCACTCAACGGTAACAATATGCTCTTGACACTCGGCGGGTGATGACGCGTGATACCTTGTTCATTTTTTAGGCGTGTGAATACCGAATGTTCATTTTAGTTTTCTAGATTCATCGTTGCAGTTTGAAAAAAAATAGAGAAATTTCAGCTGATTCACACATTGTGAATTGCGATTCCTGTCCAACGGTAGTTATTAGAATACACCCACAAACTTTTTTTCATTGGGGTGATTAGTTTAAAGTTTTTTCTATTAAATATAGCAAGAATATTACAATATATTTATTATTTTTTACAAAATTTATTTATTTTTAATTTAACATCTCACAATGGATGATATCTCTTAATTTTTTTATTAAGATGAAGGTCGGATAAAAATTGTCTAAATATGAATAAAAGCTATAAAATATAGACTTTTGAAAGCTTTCTTTTAATTTTGGGTTTACAGTTCTAAACATTTTATTTTTTTGGAAACGTATATTTTTGAACGGTGTCTTAGGTATTTTGTAAAAAAATTAAAACATAGGCTCAAACTTGAAAAGACAATTTCATTATTGAGATAGTTTATATAAATATATTAATAGATTATTTTTGTTAATTTTTAATATCTATAACTACATATTTTCTCCAAAATGAGTTATTTTCAAACTTATAATCGAGCTAGTTTTGAGCTCCTAAACGAGCCGGTTTCAAGCTCCCAAAAGATCTCGTTTCAAGTTCTCAAACGAGCTGGTTTTGAGCTCCCAAACGAGTTTATTTTGAGCTCTTTAAAATTTAACAGTTTAAGTATATTTGAGCTCAAATCAAGCTCGGATAATATCAGAAATTATTAAGTTGATTTTGAGCATATATATTCAAAATTTGTTCGATCTCTAGTTGAGTTCGAACAAACTTCGAGCTATTTGAGTCGAGTTCAAGTACAATGTGAGCTCGACTCGTTCACTCTTTTAACAGCCCTAGTTAGGATTATATACAATGAGTCTAGGTTATACAATGTGATATATAATTTATACTTTTTTTATCATGAGTTTTTTAGGACTTTGAGGCCATATTTGTTGTTAGGTTTATTGTAGTCCATTTAGGTAATATGATTTTTTTTTTGTATTAGATGGATATGTCTAGCACCTTTGGTTTTCTATTTTGGCTAAGTGGCCGAACCAAGCATGGTTCAAACCATGTGATGGGTATGAGTTATGGCGTTGGGAGTACTGTTTTTTTAAAAAAATATTTTCAAAATTTTGAAAAGTTTTTATTTTGTGTTTCGTTGGGGTTGGCCGGGTTTGGACAATGAATCTACTATCTATGTTTAGTAATTCTTAAAAATAATATTTTTATGCTAATTACCATGTGTATAACATGGTTATAATTCATAGATTGAATAAATGAAATTATACGTATGATCAATACATGTTTATCATAGAATTGGTATTGAATTGTGGGTTATATTTATCCAGTAGTAGAACCGCTTTTGGGGGCAACCCACACCATATATATTGATTAAAAATTGATTTATAATATAAAGGGGAGGACATAATTAAGGTCTTTACAGTGTAAAATAAAATACGCCTAGTCCAAGAACATAGTATTTTGTCCACAACTAAATGAAGAAAGCATCCATATTCAACAAGTCCCTTATATACAAGGCACAATCACATGGAAATTGGTTAGTAATTAACACAATACAGGAGGAGCATCTTGTGGAGTTCATCCTGGTAGCTTGCAAGCATCTCTTGTTCTTGCTTCTCATGCTTCGAAGCTTTTTGAGAATCTGCCCATTACACTTGTAGTCGTTAGTATGGAATACATGTGTTCCAAACTCACTCCAGAAACTACTCTATAACAATATCTAGTACTGTTAGTAAATGTATGGTAACTAGTTAAAGATGATATCAATCTTGGTACCCTAGACTTAGACGAAGTGGTATTGTTGTTGCTTACTTTGATTGTAGCCACCACCTTGGTGCTTCTATTGCTATGGGGTACTGTTAGTGTTCAACCTCTTTCAAGAGTTCATCACAAAAACTAGTCTTCTTCTCCACTCCATGACCATCTCTAATATGTAATTAACAGCAGTAGATAGATGCATATATAGAAAAATTAACAAATATATCAATAACATAAACTCAAAGAAGAATGTAATTTCATAAATGTGAACAAAAGAGTACCAAGAACATGAAATGTGTAGCATATATTATGGTCACGAAATGCGTACATGATCAATAGAGCAAGGAGTAGTGTCTTCTTCTAAACGGGGCAGTTTCTCAATGAGCCTTATCTTCTTCCCACGACCATACCCGACCATTTCTTCCACAAACTTCACATGCTCTCGCTTAACGCTGCCACCACACTAGACAAATGATATTCAAGAATAAATACTATATATCATATACATATAATTCAGTCATATCAAGTTATGTTGTTAGTCCTGTGGAAATGAAATCAAATATTATTGCAAAGCTAGGGAATCATACTACAAAAGTTGATATGTAAATTATAAATTTGTAATTATTTTGAAACGTATCATATTTGATATATATATATATATACACGTAAAGTATATGACCAATATAGGATTGAGTAAGTACATGATCAGAAGCAGAAGAAGGAGCTTCATTAGGTTTGTTTGCATCAACCTCAATTTTCTCTCCGGTGCCACTATCTTACCAAACAATTAGTTGAAGTCAAAATATGAGCATCACAAACCAAATTGCATCTTAAATTTTTCCAGTAACATGGTTGATTGCAATTTACATGCATGGATTTCAACAAATATGCAATTAATAATTAAAATTTGGTCAAGAGAAGGAAATAAACCACGGGATGCATGAACAAGGTGGCTCCCTATTACCATGGCGCCGATCCTAACAGTGAACTTTACCAGCTTCTTTCCTTCATCACCATCACCGCTCTCTTTCCCAACACCTATGTCCTCCATTTTCCCTTTTCATGTGAAAACCCAGAAAAAAAATTATCAAGAACTTGGTGAACAAAAATTTCAATGGCTTCTACAATATATTCTACTGCTTAATTTTGGATGCGTTAATTAATGCAGGGTGCTAATGTCTGCCACGCCCCCTTGGCCATCTCTTTTGTGGAAACACCGCTGTCCAACCATGGGCGAGGAGATCACTGTCCTTGGTGCCAATTTTCTCCTCTCTCCTGCCTTCTTCGAGCAGGAAGAGGGAGATGTTGAATCAACAAATACTTTAAACTTTAACCAAAATTATATAGTTGATAAAACCATTATCAATAAAGCCTTCTTCATATCAAATCATCAAGAAAATAAATTTAATAACAGAAGCGTACCTGGATCCATAATAGTAAAGTAATCATTTGATTTCTTCTGGTTTGATCTTCCAGATTCAGCACCTGTTCTTCAAAACCAGAGTTTCTGGATGATCGGATACCAGAAAAGAAAAACTACGGTACAAATCCGGGGACTATAACCGTATTTATCCTTATAACCGTATTTATCCTTATTTTTCATAATTCCAATTTAACCCATCATAAATTAGAGATTAAGAAAACGGTATCTACACATATTTAATATCTCCATATATTTTATTAAATATTAATGGCCCATTATCCTTAACTTTAACAGATCAATTTAATTTAGATCATGCCTTAATAATAACAGCATATGATACAATTATATATA
>JAURVB010013366.1:0-134143 GCA_033002965.1 Piper betle | reverse complement strand
TATATAAAATAATGTCGATTTTTAATTAATAAAAAATATTTTTATATCAAACTATACTTTATAGCATTTAAACAATGTGTTTCTAAATGTTGTAATTTTAACCGTTCTTATACAGAAAAGAATCTATAACTTATTTTAAAAATTAAATTCAAGCACTATTCATATTTTTGAATAGTTTCTAAATAAATTCTGGACATTCTATAAGATTAAATATAATCATTGTGCTAAACTTCACCTTTAATTAAGCAAGGTAGTCATATCAGATATGCTCGTTGCCTCTTTTCAAATCGAGCTCAAATAAAATGACTTTACTTACATATTGACTTAAATTTTTTTGCAAAAAGTCAAGTTAGGGCCGCCCAAAAAGATCTAATCTTATATTTTTCTAAAAAATAAATAATATATATATTACTTTAGGCCATAAATAAATTTGGTCAGATCTAGCTATCTTAATATTTTTTAGTCACACATGCTCATTCAACTAGTCATGGCAGAAACATTTGATCAAACAGCAAACATTATGTGGAATATTTTTTATTTTCTTGATAAGCTCATATTTATGTCATACTAATGATAAGAATTAACTCTTAATCAATAATAATTAAACTAAATCACACTAAATTAGACATTTTTTTCCAAACCCAATTGTCAACATTGCAGACTAGACTAATGGGACTAAGGTGATGTAAGTGCCAAATTCCTTACTGACTAAGAATCCAAATGTTGCCTACATATGCAGCAGCTACACCTGCCTTGTCATGCCATCCCATACAGACCTTGTCCTGTCACCCACACTCACACACTCGGTACCAGGGCAGCAGCTACACCTGCCCTTCCCAACGAAAACCATATAATCCCCCTCAAACCACCCCATCCCTCTCTCCCTCCCATGGCGACCCAACTCCGCCCTCTTGCGATCCTCTTGCTGGTATCGTTCCTCGCGCTTCCGCGATCCGACGGGCTGGTCCGGGTCGGGTTGAAGAGGCGGCCGTTCGACCTGCACGCGAGGGTCGCCTCGCGGGCGCCCGGCGTCGGACGGTCGGAGGGGAGGAGGTACGGCGGGTTCCGAGGGGGCGCCGGGGACTCGGGTCCCGACATCGTGTCGTTGAAGAACTACTTGGATGCGCAGTACTTTGGGGAGATTGGGATTGGCACCCCTCCCCAGACGTTCACGGTTGTGTTCGATACCGGTAGCTCTAATCTCTGGTTGCCCTCCTCCAAGTGCTACTTCTCGGTGAGATTGAATTCTTTTTGGTTTTTGTTGTGGATTTGTTTTTGTTTTTTAAATAATTTTTTGGTTGTTGTTGATGATGGATGGGGTGGTGTGCGTTTGCAGGTGGCTTGCTATTTCCATCCCAAGTATAAGTCGAGAGATTCGAGCTCCTACAAGAAAAATGGTTTGTTTATTGATGGATGAGCCATTATTCATTGTGTACGATTGAATCGAAACATTTTGCGCAGTTTGTTTGAATCCAACTCTTGTGATTTAGTTCCACTGTGTCGTTCCTTTTTACTGGGTTTTATGGCTTGGATGGTTTTTTTCTTCTCATTTTTGGGAATTTCAGTTTTGCTTTCATTAGGGAATTAATTGACAGAAGCTGAGTCGTGGATATGATGATATCTGCTTACTGTTGCCTTTAATCGCAAACTGTCTCATATCCAGGTGGTAGTAAAAACCAAGTGATGGCTTATGTAAGAGCTTTTTTTTTTGGTAGTCTTTGGCAGGTGCGGTGTGGTTCCTTTTTGCTGAGTTTTCCCTGTCGTAATTTATTACTTCTTCTCATAAATTGGAATCTCTTTATCATATTTGCATGCATGCATTTGTGATAGGAGTTAAATCATCGAGTCTGGGAGTTACCGTAATTGGCAAGTTGTATATATATCTTTTAAAATATCTCAGGGAAAAGTGCTGCCATTCATTATGGTACTGGAGCTATATCTGGGTTTTTCAGTGAAGACAACATTCAAGTAGGTGATCTCGTGGTGAAAGATCAGGCAAGTGTATAGTTTGATGAGTGTAGCGTCTCTGCTCGTGAGTACAAGTACCAAATTGTTTATAGGAGTTGTGCTGTTGATTTTCAGGAATTCATTGAAGCAACCAAAGAACCAGGCATCACATTCATACTTGCCAAGTTTGACGGCATATTGGGACTTGGATTTCAATCAATCTCAGTCGGGAATGCCGTTCCTGTGTGGTGTGTTATTTAGTCCCTTTCTATATTGTTGATTTGTTTTTCATGTACATCGTCTTACTTTCTTATATGCTACAGGGACAACATGATCAAACAAGGGCTCATTAAAGATCCTGTATTCTCATTCTGGTTTAACAGACATGCTGATGAAGAGGAAGGAGGCGAGATTGTTTTTGGCGGTGTTGATCCTAATCATTACAAGGGTGAACACACCTACGTTCCTGTGACGGAGAAAGGTTACTGGCAGGTGAAGGGAAACTTCTATCCTGTGTGTCTGGCATCTATATGTCTTGTGCATTGGCTTTTTCCCTGATTATTTTCTGTGTATGAAAAACTTTTCAGTTTGATATGGATGACATTCTCATCGAAGATCAAACAACTGGTATGTTGTGGCAACTACTTGTATTAATTATATGCTTTGTACAGACGTCGTTTGATTAGTTGCTTTCCTAAGCCTATATAAACGTCTTAAATTTTAGGATTTTGCGAAGCTGGTTGTGCTGCAATAGCGGATACTGGAACATCTCTTATTGCTGGTCCAACTGTCTGTCCCCGCAAGCTGCAACTATTTATCTCTTATGAAGCTTTATCTACTGTTTTTGTTAATTGTTCTTCCTTTCATTGTCTCTGAGTTTCATTTCGGATACATTTTCTAGACTGTCGTTGCACAAATAAATCATGCAATTGGGGCAGCTGGGGTGGTTAGCCAAGCGTGCAGAATTGTTGTTGCACAGTATGGAGAAACTATATTGCAAATACTGATGTCCGAGGTGAGATTTGGCTTTGATAGTTCTTCTGAACATGGTACCTCATTTACATTTTCAACGCACTGATATTAGTCCTATGATTCTCTAATTGGCTATTTCAGAAATCGCCAAAGAAGATATGCTCCCAAATTGGTTTATGTGCTTTTGATGGAATTCATGATGTTAGGCAAGCTCTGACACTTGTCTATTCTACTTATACTTACTCGTGCCTTATTACTATCTTCCTTGGTCTAATCTCAAATACAAACTTGTTCTTCTAGCAGCATTGGCATTGAGAGTGTTGTTAATAAGAACAAGGAGAGGACGTCAACTGGTACAGCTGATTCTATGTGCTCTGCTTGCGAAATGGCAGTTGTGTGGATACGAAACCAACTTTTGCGAAACCAAACTGCAGATGAAATAATTAAATATGCTAATGAGGTATGAGCATGAGGGAAAAACGTAAATACAAAGATGTTGTCCAGCAGCTTTTCTGTTATATTTTTCACCATTTGCTTTTTTTTTCAGCTTTGTGACCGTTTGCCTAGCCCCATGGGAGAGTCAACTGTCGAGTGCAGCAAGGTTTCTTCTATGCCCAATGTTTCTTTCACCATTGGTGGTAAAACATTTGGCCTCAGTCCAGAACAGGTATAACTTGTATGCCCTCAAAAAATGCTTACATGTTTGTGAAAGAAACAGAGGCTGCTCGTAATATGGATTAATTCTTAGAATCAATGGCTTTTCTTTTAATTCTTAAAGTTTTAAAATAATAAAGACCACGACTGATATGTTACTTTAATCCCATCACCCAGTCCTACTCCCATCGTTCTCTTAATTGGTTGGTGAAAGCTTGTGCTTGTTGAATACACTTTCCATTCAGTCAATTAGAAATACTCAAGCCCTTGGAAGTAGTCAGGTAGAGCAGAAACAAACTTGGCTTTCGTGTAAATAAATATGTTTGCTTATTAGTAATCAGGTTTTGATTTGAAGCTTGATAATTCATACACTTTTGACTGTTGTAAAGGATAGTGATTGTCTAAGTTTAAATAATCTCTATGCTGTTAAAAGTACATGTCTTATTTCTTGAACTAACAAATTGAAATCCTTCTGTGGCATGAATAGGGTACCCACTGTAAGCATAGAGAGAAATATTGTGCGAAAACCTGTTGTTACAATTTTTTGGGCATCCTTAATGATTCTTTCTTGGGATGTCATGTACTCCTATTTCCCTTGAGCCTCGCCCATTGCCTAGTTGATGTTAAATTTTGTATTGGCCGGCTTAGCTGTTCTTTATTTCATATGAAACAAAAAAATCATCTTATCTGAGTCGAAATATTTACCATTAAAGTGATCATAAATGCTGTGCGTTCTAAAAATCCCGCCTATTTTCACATTTATAACTGGGAATTTTGTGTGATATGAAAGTTTCTTCAATGTTATCACTCTGCACAAACCGACCTCTTACGTTGGTAATTTTTGTGCAGTACATTCTGAAAGTGGGAGAAGGTGATGCAGCTCAGTGCATCAGTGGATTTACTGCTTTAGACATTCCTCCACCCCGCGGCCCCTTGTGGTACATACATGTCCCCTCCTAATTAAATTACTGTACTATTTAGTTTGTACCCTGTTAATTTACAACATCTGAGCAAACTGGTACAGGATTCTTGGCGATGCATTCTTAGGCGTTTACCACACAGTATTCGACTATGGCAAAGAAAGGGTAGGTTTTGCTGAAGCCGCCTGAAAACGTCGGGGATGCCGGGTATACCCCCAGGTTTTTTTTTGGTTTGATGCCCAGTCTTCAAAACTTTTAATGTACAAAAGTATGTAATAAGTGGAAGACACTTTCTGTTGTACTTGGATTTGATCGTCACGGTTACTCCCTGTTTACTGCAGAAGAAACCAGTAAAAGCTATAACGAGTAAGTTTAATAGTTATCATTCTAAACTGAGGTCAAGTAGCAAAGTTGTGTTATTTTGAGAAAAATTATGCGCTTTAAGTTTGCTGAAATATTTACTAGTTTATTACGGTTCTCCTAACACATTTTACCGGCATTATATTTTACAGTCGCTTGCTATTCCATTCAAAGCTTATTACTCAGCTCTTCCCATACCTCCGTGGCATTGTACATAGGATACTTGTAATTATTCATTTACTATCAACTCCCTATACAATTTGGCCTGCCTATTTTAATAAGTTTTCCCTACACTTTCCACTTGCTAATTATAATTAAGAAGGTACCGTATTCACATTATCTTCGGAGAAGGAGAAAATAATATTTACAATTCCAAGTTCCACAATTTCCCCAAGCATATCATCAGGAGGTTCAATGTGAAGAAGAATACAAAACACTGTAGATTTTAACTGTCATTCCTTGCATGATTAACTCCATCAAACTTGGATCCAAACTGTAAAAAGAAAAACAGAGGTCCAACTTTCACTAGACCTTATTTTACACTATACGCAATTGTAGACTTGCCCAAACCTTACTCTTCCATCTCCTCGTCATCTTCCTCCGTATCAATTTTCATTTTCTTCACAACCTTGGCCACGCCATCTTGTCTTGGGCTATTAGGTATCTCTATCAGGATATCGGACTTTATCCCAGTTGCAGCATTCACCAACCCTCCATTCTTCTCGACCCTGTAACTCAACTGCCCACCTTTTGCTGAAGCATCAATGTACACGGTTGAGTTCTCGTCAATCTCCTCCTTCACAAGCATCCTGGATAACTCCGTCACAACTTTCTTCTCCAGCCATCTTCTAATGGGTCTAGCTCCATATATGGGGTCATAAGCCTCCTCCAACACCAGGTCAAGAGCAGCATCAGTGACAGCCAAAGCAATGCCCCTTTCGGCCAGCCTTACGGCTACATTCTTCATCTGAAGCCTTGCGATTTTCCTCAATTGATCGTGTGACAAGGGATCAAACACAACGATCTCATCCAATCTATTAAGCAACTCGGGTCTAAAGTGTAATCTTACCTATAGTGTTATAACACAAAAATTATCAGTAATCCGAATAAATACCGTTTTCCCAAATTGCAATCCTATTTCCAGAGGAACAACAAACTTACTTCTTGTATGACTCGTTCACGAGCGCTCTGCATAGAAGACTTCCCACTGAGCCCGGCAAGCAAATACTCTGCACCTATGTTCGAGGTCATGATGATCACGGTATTGGTGAAATCAACTGTCCTACCTTTCCCATCAGTCAATCTACCGTCGTCAAAAACTTGTAGAAGTGTGTTAAACACCGATACATGGGCTTTTTCGACCTCGTCGAACAAAATTACACTATATGGCCGCCTTCTTACTGCCTCTGTCAGTTGTCCACCTTCTTCATGGCCAACGTACCTGTAATTCCAAGCCCAGTAACCATTGTTTAGAAAACAAGACAAGGTTCATCAACTCAGGCGTATACAAGATAAATCCTTACCCAGGAGGTGCGCCAATGAGACGAGCAACCGAATGTTGTTCCATGTATTCCGACATATCAATCCGGATAAGAAGCTTATCATCATCAAACAGTTGCTCAGCAAGAGCCTTCGCAAGCTCTGTTTTACCAACACCGGTCGGACCCAGGAACAGAAATGAGCCAGTAGGCTGCTGAGGTCGACCAAGACCAGCCCTTGATCTCAATACAGCCTCCGCCACCGCACTGACTGCTTGATCTTGTCCTACCACTCTCTTGTGCAACCTCTCGGCAAGACCAATCAACCTTTCCTTCTCATTTTGGCCAAGTCTGGTCACTGGAATGCCCGTCCACCGACTGACAACCTATAGCATCACAAGCAATGCAATTGTTAGATCATAAAAATGATCACATAGCATGAATAGAAACATGCCTTCGATATAAATACCAATTCCAAGTTCCCTACCTCTGCTATGTGCTCAGGCGCCACAGTTTCGGTCAGCATCAAGTTCACATCGGTGCTTTCTTCAAGCTTAGCAATGGCATTGTCTATCTCTTGCAATGCCCCATACTTAATATCTGCAATCCTGGCCAAGTCCATCCTTCTCTCCGCTTCCTGCAAACTGATCTGTAGCTCCTCTCTCTTTTGCTTCAATCGTCTAATTTCATCCACCCTCGTCTTTTCCTTCCTATACTTCATAAGCAGCGGTTGCAACTTATCCCTCAAATCATCCAAGTCTTTCCTCACCTAAACATAATTTAAACATTCTAGTTAGTATAAACTAAGACCAACCAAGAGCGCCACAGGAAACACCAGAAAACCACCACAATACATACTTCTGCAAGACGAGCTTTACTGGCCTTGTCCTTCTCCTTTTCAAGAGCATGGAGCTCAACCTCTAGTTGAATCCTCTTCCTCTCCAAGTTATCAATCTCCTCAGGCTGGCTATCCAATTGCACTCTCACATTTGCACAAGCCTCGTCCACCAAATCAATGGCTTTGTCCGGAAGATGGCGACCTATTTTAACCACATTCAACAAATAGTCAATAACCCAAGACACTTCAAAACTACACAAGAACATCAAATCTCATTGCAAATACAGATTGACAGACCGTACCAGTAATGTAGCGGCTTGAGAGCTGGGAAGCAACGACCAGAGCCCGATCCTGGATACGCACACCATGATGCCCCTCATACCTCTCTTTCAACCCACGAAGGATGCTAATCGTATCAGCCACACTCGGTTCTGCAACATACACCTGTTGGAACCTCCTCTCAAAAGCGGCATCCTTCTCCACATACTTCCTGTACTCCTCAAGCGTGGTCGCTCCAATACATCGGAGCTGTCCACGAGCCAGCATCGGCTTGAACAAGTTCGCCGCATCCATGGATCCCTCCGTTCTCCCTACAAACCACCACACATCAATCATCTTCACAACCACATTCGAACACAAATCACAAAAACCAAGAGACTATAAAATGGAAGAAACTCAAATCACTTACCAGCACCAAGAACTAGATGGATCTCATCAATGAAAAGAATGACCTTCCCATCAGACTCCTCCACCTCTTTCAACACCGATTTTAGCCTCTCCTCAAACTCTCCTCTATACTTTGCGCCGGCGACGAGCGCGCCCATGTCCAAGGCTATCAATCTGACCTCGAGCAGATTGCTCGGCACATCCCCGCGCACAATCCGCTGGGCCAATCCTTCCACCACCGCCGTCTTACCCACGCCGGGCTCGCCGATGAGCACCGGGTTGTTCTTCGTCCTCCGAGACAAGATCCTAATTACCCTCCGAATCTCTTCGTCTCGACCGATCACCGGGTCGAGTTTCCCGGCCTGCTCGACCAGGTCCCGGCCGTAGGTCTTCAAGGCCTGGAAGCTGGCGTCCCCGGAGGCGGTCTCCACCTTCTTCCCCTCCTTTCCCCGGAGCTTCTCGACCTCGGCCTTGACTCGGGCGGCGCCGACGCCGGCCTCCTGGAGAACGTCGGAGATCTGGGCGTCCTCAAGCAGGCCGAGGATGAGCTGGTCGACGGCGAGGTGGGTGTCGCCGTGGGACTTCTGGGAGGACTGGGCGCGGCGGATGACCTTGACGAGGGAGGTGCTGGCCGGGATGTCGTCGGGAGGAGGGCGTTGGGAGGGGAGCTTGTTGAGGGCCTTCTTGATGACGCGCTCGAAGGAGTCGGCGGCCCCAGCGTCGGCGCCGGCGGCGGCGGACACAGCCTGGCGGAGGACGCCGGCGTGGTCGGCGGCGAGGGCGGCGGCGAGGTGTAGCGGGGTGAACTGTGCGTGGCCGGCGTCCACGGCCAGGCCGTGCGCCCCGGCCAGCGCCTCGTTCGTCTTGTAGGTGAACTTGTTTGGGTTCATGGCTCCGATCGAATCAAGAATTTGGAAGTGGTAGCCTGGTAGGAGTGTTCGCTGCAGTAGTAGTGATGTTCTTGTTGTTGAAGAATGAAAATGTTTTAGGGTTTGAGAAAAAGATGGCTTGTTGATGGAGGGGAAGGGCGCGCGAGGGAGACGAGAGGGGAGGAGTGACGGTTCGACGCGGGGAGGGAAGGATTGTTTGGCGCGAAGGAAGGTTCGAGATGTTTCCTGCTTTTTCTGCTAAGTACCGGAAGGAGTGTGCCGCAGCGGAGGGGACGTGATTCACTCCTGGATGTACGCGTGGCATGTTCGTAATGATAATATATAGGGTTGCTGAGCAATTCTTCTGGGTTCGGCTCAATTTTATTCCGTTTGAAATTTAATATTTAAATATTTTAGTTTAAATTTGACTTGAAAGTCAAATATTACGAGTCGAGTTTGAATAAGATCATGTTTGATTTGACTTGACTCGGTTATAATTTGAACTTGACTCGATAAAATAATATAATAATATAATTTTTATATTATATCTTATTTATATATATATATATATATATATATGTATAAAATAACAAGGAAGTAAGATAGTTGAGATCGTAAGTATTCACCTTGATGTCTTTAAGTGAGATTGTAAGTACGCGTGGCATGTTCGTGAAGATAATATAGAGGGTTGCTAATTGAGTAATTGAGCGGGAGTATTTAACGTTCGGCTCAATTTAATTTGATTTGAAATTTAATATTTAAATGTTCAAGCTCGAACTCGATTTGAACTCGAATCTTACGAGCCAAACTTAAGCAAGGTCATATTCAACTCAACTCGGTTATAACTCGAAATCGACTTGAACTCGATTCGTAACTCGACTCGATAAAATAATATAATTATATAATTTTTATATTATATCTTATATATATATATATAATATATAATAACAAAGAAGTGAGATAGTTGAGATGGTCAGTATTTACCTTAATGTCCTCAAGGTTGTGGGCACTGTTGCATGAATCGGCTGATTCCGAGTGGAATTGGCCAATTTAAATCGGATCGGCAGCGTGCCGATCCGATTTTGGGGCCAAATCAGTCGGCCCCGAATCGGCGTCCAACTCGGCCGAGTCACCCTGATTCCGACCGATTTAAATCGGATTCGAAATCGGGGTGAATTGGGAAAAATCGGTTTTTTGGGTAAATTATCAAAATGCCCTAGGTATAATATTAATTTAATTATTTAAATAAGGGTAAAATTGGAATTGAAATTTTAAAAACCTAAACTTACCCGACGGCGGCGACGGCGAGCAACGACGAGCAAAGACGGCGGCGACAACGAGCAATGACTGCGGCGACTGGGCGACGGGGGAACGATCTGGAGGGGCAGGGCGCGGTCAGCTGGGGGAGGTGGGGCGCAGGCTGGCGCAGGGCGGGGCCGGGCGGGGTGGGGCAGGTCGGGTCTGGGGGGGAGGGGGCGCGGCGGTGGCGGCGACTTGGAAGGACCGTGGGTGAGAAATAACTGTGGTGGCATTTTTGTAATTAAAACTTGGCTCGTATCCGACTCGAGTATAAAATAATAACTAATTCAAAATAATTTTAAAAAAATCTAAAATATATAAAAAATATCATAAAATATAATATATATAATAATATCAAAATAACATCAATATTTAATTTTTATATATTTATTTATAAGTTGTCAAATTATTATATATGATCGATTTAGACCGATTCAATTGGACTGATTCCTATCCGATTTAGACCGATTCCGATTCCGATTCAAATTTATGCAACCATGGTTGTGGGTTCAATCCACATTAATAGTATTTTTTAAAGTGAGGTACTTTTGACTTTTAATCGAACCAGTTTCGAGCTGGAACCAGTTTAAGTGTATTCGAGCTCGAGTTGAGTTCAAACACATAAAAGATATTTGAGTCGAACTTAAGCATGTATGTTCAAAACTCGTTCGATTTCAAGCCGAGTTCAAACATAAGTTGAGCTGGGCTCGCTAGCTCGATTGGCACCCCTAATAATGTATGATAAATTGTTTCTCAATATTTTAATGTTGGTTGGCACAAAATAATATAAATAGTAAAATATTTTATATTAAATAAAAATATAATAAGATAAAATTACATAAAAATTTTAATTATATATATATATTTTTTAAATAGTATAAAAATAAAATAAAAACAAAATGTATTTTGTCATACGTATATAGACGTGTATGAGCCCCTTAAAATTTTTTCAATTTTTTTATTTTTATAATAAAATATTACTTTATAAAATTTTGTATATATAATTATTTTAGCTGAAATTGATATATTTAAACTAAATTGTAAGACATTCAAACACAAAAAAATTTGTGGTCTTTAAATTTAAAATTTTTTTCATCAAATTTTAAGATAACCAAACAAACCCAAAGAAAAATTGATGAAAAGAGGAACTAATTTGAAGGGCACATAAAAATACTCTTGATGATTGATGGGTCATAAATATTATTTATTTTGTAGCACCCTAAATACAGTTTACTCTCAATTCAAACCAAAATATTACGGGTCACCTGATTAAGTCAGCTAATACGAATTTAACCCATATAGATCTATTTTCAGCATCATAAAATGAAAGTTAAATATCGCTATTTATGCATGAGAGGTAAAGAACTCTAACAAAATATTACGTGAATAACATGACAAATAATTCACATGAAAAAATAATCACAATAAAATTGATAAAATTTTTAAAATAAAACGGATAAAGTGTCCCTTAAAAGTGACAATAAATGGTCAACCTGTCAAATAACAATATATCTATATATCACCAAATAAGACAAAATCTTCATTTTCAGCACGCCATAGTTTTCGTAATAACAAAATAAAAAAACATGAATTTGGTCTTGACCCATCTATTCATTTTATTTGGCGTTTCTATCATATCTGTTATATCATTTTCAATTACTATGTCAATCTCAAAATTATTGTCACTTAATCGTAGAACATCATAATATAAACTGAAACATCATAATTAAAACACAACAATCTTAACATATTGTTTGAGGTTTGTGTGTGTGCATATCTTGTAGCACCCCAAATCCGGTTCACACTCATGAACCGAACTGACATATCATGGGCCCTAGTTAGGTCGACTAACCTGAACCCAACTCGTGCGGATCTAATTTCGGCGAATTTAGATGAAGATACAGCTCGTCATGCATAGATAAATGCACAAAACCCTACCATGATAATATATGGATAACATGCAAACTAATTTACACACCAACAATAATTGTGATAATTCAATAAAAATTCTAAAAATAAAATGGACAGAGCCTCCCCTAAAAGTACAATTAGGGGCCACCCTGTCAAATCAACATATGCAAATATATATATATATATATATATATATATATATCAAATAACTTCATTCACACAAAATCTATTCTGCTCTAAACTCATTCTGAAGCTTGGGTCTTCAACCTACCTTAGTAGTCTATTCACATTTCACATCATATCATTATGTCTTAGCATTTATTCCCATCATATCACGATGTCTTAGCATTTAATCATATCATTCTCAATATAATAACATCATAAACAAAATATTAACCACTCTATCGACTGACATGTGTACAAGCGACATTAGTGCTCCTTCGTCCAGGCTGACACAGCCAACTCATGACTATCACTGACATATAATATAAAAAGACATAAATAATAAGCGTTATTAGTCCAAAATATAACTATAACAAACTGGCTAAGAGAGCAAACTCTCATATGAAAGAAAAACATTCGTATACTTCTCATGAACTCTCTGAAGGGCACCTACTGAGGAGCCACTGGGCTGGAGACCCAGTAGCATCCGGAATTGTCTACTTTGCTGATGCCTCTTTCGGCATTTTTCTCATTTCATTTTTCTCTGGTCCATCGGGGCTGCGTGTATATCCTAAGCCCTCTCCTTTCCTCTATAATTCTTCTGGCCTTGAGCACAAAAGCCGAGTACTCTCAGGCAGTCGCCTTTAGTATCCTTTGACCACAAGTCCGAACGTGCACTGTACTTAACAGTACCCATAAACCTCCACGTTCTCCAGGTATGAGGAACTCAAACACGGTGTTCTCAAGATCCCTTAGGAATGGAACAGTTCGTTCGCTAATCTAGAGCCTGCTTTGATTGTCATGTGCATCCACTCATGGTACGTGCAAGTCAGTTTCACCATCTCTTGTCTCACTGAAAACTCGATAAAATTATATATATAGGCTTGAGAAGGGATTTATATAATAGGCCCGAAGGCAACTTGTAGTAGATCTTGTTTTCAAAATCATCCTCGAGGGTTATTATTCCGGAAAACTGTTCGGCTAAATGGCTTGAGCTAAGTGAGATATGATAAAATGCCACTTAACCCGTCCCACAGGCAATAAAACAAACATACAATAGAATAGTGCATAATTGCAAAAATCAGAATCAGAATTGGAATCGGTTTTCGAGGGTGTCACCAAATCAGATCAAATTGGTCTAAATTGGTTAGGAATCAGTTTATTTGAATCGGTCCAAATTGGTCCTATACAAAAATTTTAACTTAGTCAAAATGTGGGTTATCAGTTATAGAACATGTCATTTTGATATTACGGTATGTATTATCTTTTATGGTATTTTTTCATATTTTTTTGGATTTGTTTTGAATTATTTAGAGTTAATTATTATTTTTGACTCGAGTAAGATTCAAATCAAGTTTTAATTAGGAGAATGCATGACTATTTCTCTATTTCTTTCTCCTATCCTCTCCCACACCCGCCACCCTCCTTCCCTCATCGCCGCCCCGCCCCGCCTCCCCCTACTAGTGTAACACCCCATTTCGGCTCACCCATGAACCGACCCGAAAATGCACCGGCGACCGAACCGTTCGCTAATCTACTGGGTTCGGTTAAGCCGACCCGGATCTACCCTCGGCGTCTCAAGATGGAGATGCAAACATGAAATGTATGAATGGGAACGATTGGGTTCTAACGCGGTCCTACATGCATGCTATGATGTACAAGCAAAACAAGACAAAACAATAAATGAGAAACCAAAAGAAAATATATACTACTACGTAAAAATGGACAGAATTTCCCCTAAAAGTGCAATAAGGGCCAACCTATCTACAACAAAGGTATATAAATATTTTATCAAAATACGACAAAACATAACAATCTACCACGACATTCCATTATTATCTCATTTGTTTTCATCTAAGCCGAGGCTGAACTCAAGGCTCCCTACTCATCACATCTATCCGTTCATTTCATAACAAGCAATTCATCAAGACAAAAACATTCTAATTATCATTCACATAGCAATAACACACCATCATTATACATTACACATGACAGGTACATGTGTGCACGGTTCTGTGCTGCTCCTCCGCAGTCCCGACAGCTTTCATCCCTCGCATTTCTCACCTACATATATATAGAAAAACCGTCAGTAACGAGTGTTACCGGCCCGGAAAATAACTAATATCAATTTGGCACAAGAGAGCAAACTATCCTGTTGAATGAAAACCATACACTTCCTCAAGAACTCTCATCAGGGCACATATGGAGTCGTCGCCCTCGGGTCGACAGCGTCCCCCCTTCTTTCTCATTCTCATACCTTGGCCATTTCTCTATCGCTTCTCGCATCAAATCTCATTCCTTTCCGCCCTCTACACCTTCCATATTACTCCTGGCCTTGAGTACAAAGGCCGAGCACTCTCAGGTAGTCGCCTTTAGTGCCCTTTGAAACCACAAGTCTAGACATGCGCTGCAATGCAGTACCCGTGAACCTCCACACTTCTCCGGGTTTGAGGAACTCAAAGGTGGAGTTGTCAGGATCCCTCAGGAATGAAATGGTCTGCACACCATTCTAGAGCCCACTATCGACTCACATTTGCCCGCTCGCGTAGCACGGCAGTCAGATTTCCCTCATTTCATCTCTCACTGAAAACACAAAACTATACATATATAGGCTTGGGTTGGGATTATACAATAGGCCCAAAGGCATCGTGAGCTGGATCTGAAGTTCGAAAACAAACTCGAGGGATCAAACACACATCAACCAATATCAATTCTAGCAAGTCTACTTAGGCTAGTTTGCATTAGATCATGATCATTACCTAGTTACCCTAATTAGTTTCTTAGCCTCCATTTTTAACACTACTCAATCAAACAAATTTCATATTTTATCCTTAATCAAATCTACATTTATATATATTATTATAACACACAATTCACCAATCCTAGCATGCAATTCTAATAATCAATACTTTTAAATAATTAAGTTAAAATAAATTATACCTCATGTTGTCGAAAATCGGTGTCGGCTAGGGTTTTCGTTTTGTGGCTCGAAACTCAAATTCGGCACCTAGCGGCGTCTGAAGTCCGATCAGATTGGACCGGGTGTGTTCGGCAAATGATCCGGCGAATTTCCCACGAATCCAATTTTCTGGCGGTTCCGTTGGTTTTCTGGCAAGTGTCGGTGATTTTTCGGCAGATTTCAGGCGGATTTCAGCGGTTTTCCGGCAATGATTCAGAACGGGGCAATCAGGGGGTCTATCGGCACTAGCTCAACGAGCTTGGTCTGATGGTGGTGTCAAACAAAGCAGCCGGGGCAGCGACGGCTGTCGGTGGCGGCATCGAAAGTGGGTGGCGGCGGCGGCGTGCTCCGATCGGGGCTACTACCGGCCTCGACGGCGGTCGGGATGATGGGGGAGACATCGGCAACGGCGAGGGGGTGGTCGTCGGGGTCACAGTGGCGGCGGCGCAGCCCGGATGTCTGCAAATTGACGAGGGAGGGCGTCACGGCTTGTGGGGTGATTCCGGCATCGTGGCGGCGAGACGGTGGCCGGGGTGGGTCGTGGCGGCACGGCGGAGCAGGGGGCGTTCTATATCATTTGGATGTTGTTGTGTTCGTCTGATTTACGGGATTTTTCCCATATTTTTCTAGATTTTTTTAGAATTTATTGCGAACTAGTTATTATTTTGACTTGAGTAGGAATCGAGTCAATACTTATTTACGAGTTTGCCATTGAGGGTATTTTTCTCCCTCCCGACACCTACCCTCCCAAATATAATCTAACGCGTCCTAACGCATTATTTGGCCTAAAACTATTTCTACGATCAAACATATAAAAAGGAAAAAAATACTGCATACTTTCATATATTCTGATAACTCATTTCTCACCATCTTCTCGACGTTATCATCATATATTCAGGTACACCTGACTCTCATCGCTCATAACTCACAGCTGGCCTCGACTCAGCATGCGGTTCATGAACTGACTCGACTCTAACCAATGGTCGAACCGACTAGTTCGGTAATGTAAAACCCTGACTCAAATCATGGGTTTTACAACCTGCCCCGCCCTGCCTCCCCCCACCGGCCCTGCCCAGCCTTCCCTGCCCCCCCTACACCCCCACCCTGTCCTGCACCCCCCATCCCACCCCTCACCGCCACCCCCTTCCGCCCCTTTAGATCCTCTCCCCCTGCCCCCCACCCAGCCCCCTGTCACCCAGTCGCTGCCCTCACCGCTCGCTACATGAATGATATGATAACAAAAATTATGAGGGAGACAGCTGGCCAGAAATTGACCAGACAGAGGTGTGGTGACTGGCAGCAAGGCCACGATGGAGGAATGGGGGAAAGTGGTGAAAGGTAGGGGAGAGATCTGTCGAATAAGGAGATGAAGTATAGTCATATGATGGCCGGCGGTGTGACCATGACGGTGAGGAAGATGGTGACCTGGAGAGTGCACCGGTGGACGCTGGATAGGAGAGATGAGTGATAGGTTGGACGCTGGTGAGGGAGGAAGGTTGCTTCCAATGGTGGTAGTGGCGTTGATGGTAGGAAGATGGGCGAAGGTACAAATATTGGATGGCAAGCATCAGGGTGGAGGAGGTGACATAGGGAGGAGAAGAATCGGGATAGTAAGGGTAGTATATATAATAACATGACCTATCACAACATCACATTCTGTCATTATCATGATCCTGACTGGGTCTTGACCCACCTACCATTCACATTCACATAGGTGAAAGTTTACTAACTTCATGTTTACCAATTTCATTCACAAAACAAGTTAAACATACATTAATCATCATCAAAATATTTTATTACAAGTTTTGCACATTTACCAGCATCACAGTAAGGCGTCCTATTATCAAGCATGTGTGTGTGTAAGGATATCACTGCTCATTTGTTAAGTTTAGCATATCCAATTGTGTCTGATGCTCACCTACATATATAATAGAAAACTGTCAACAACGGTTGTCACTGGTCTGGAAAATAACTAATATCTGGTTGTCAATGAGAGCTAACTCTCATGAAAAGAAAAACATGTATATACTCCAATAGAACTCTCATAAGGGTAACTACTAAAGAACCATCGAGCTATAGTCTGGATGGTATCCCTAATTGATTGGTCTGATGCCTCTCTCAGCATTTTCTCATTTTCTTTTGGTCCCTTGGGACTACCAGTATAACCTAAAAACCCTTTCTGATCCTCCATATTTCTCCTGGCCTCGAGCATGAAGGCTGAGTACTCTCAAGCAGTCACCTTTAATGCCCTTTGAACCACATGTCTGGACATGCTCTATACTAAACAGTACCCATAAACCCCACGTTTCTCTGGGTGTGAGGAACTCAAAATATGGGTTGTCAGGATCCCTTGGGAATGAAACAACCCTCTCACTAATCCAGAGCCTATTGTAATTGGCACGTGCACCCGTTCATGGTATGTGCGAGTCATTTTCTCCATCTCTCGTCTCACTTAAAACTTAATAAAAATCGTATATAGGCCTGACAAGGGATTTATTATTTTATGCCCGAAGGCAACTTGCAGTGGATTTTGTTTTTTAAATTAGACTCAAGGGATCTCATCCTTTGAAGGTTATTAATTATGGAAACCGGTTCACTAAAATGGACCATGTTTAGTGGGGTCTGATAAATCACCACTTACCATGTCCTGCAACATACAATCCAAAGCAACAATAAAAGAGAATGAAAATCAAGAGTACGAGACTTCAATAGACTTGGTAGAAGCTCCAAATGGGGTATCATGCCTATGCGGCGAGCTCCTACACCGAACCTACACAAATAATACTAAATTCTAATGCCCATGTACACCTATATGATGCATAAATGACATGATGGATAAATCAAATAGCACTATGACAATCATGTCTATCTTAATCAATCCAAACAAGTCCTAATAATCATGTTATATGAATCTATATTCCTAGGTGATCATGTCATCAACATCACAATTTGTTAATATGTAATTTAAACATATCAATTAACTAAATAAAGATCATAATTCTTTTTAATAATCAAACCAATACTTAATTATGACAACTTAATCATTAGAACTAGATGTGTAATTCACAAGTCTTGTTATCTAACATTAATTAATAGCCAATAAGGACAAGCACACATTTTTAATCAACTAATCAAATGTTTTCATAATTATAACAACATGAACAATAAATCTCAAGATCCTAAAATTAGTACAATTCAAAGTTCTGAATATATAACTAAAATGATGCACATGCTAATGATGACCAATCATACAAAAATGAAATTAAAAATTAAATCGTATACCTAAGTTGGCAATTACTCGGCTATTACGCGTGTGACGAGGGAGACAGCGGTTGTGGTTGCCATCCCATGACAAAATGGGCAAGGGAAGGGTGGCTTGAGGTGGCCAGAGCATCACTAGCTGACAGCGAGAACCAGTCGCTGGCGGCGGCAGCACTGTGGGTTGTGGCCGGCTAAGGTGTGGGCAACCGAGATGTGGGGTCGGCTAGGGAGAGGGGAGAAGGGCTAGGGGAGGTTGAGGTCAACTAGGGAGGTATACGGTGTGGCCAGAGGCAATGCGTGACTAGCTGGCAACGGCGCTAGTCACCGGCAATAGTGCATGCAAGCGGTGGCCCTGTTTTTAGCGTGGGTTGCCGTGCTTGTTGTCGCACAGGCCAGGGGTCGGGAAAGATGAGGGAAGGGTGAGGGAAGGTTTTTGGAGGTCTTCATCGGGGTTGGTGGCCAATGGCGACGCCTGCAAGGCGGTGGCAGTGGTAAACCATGAGGAGAACCAGCGAGAAGGGGAGGAAGAGGATGGGGGAAAAGGGAACAGGGTGAGGGCAGCGATGGCGGGGTGAGGTCACTGAGGTGGTGGTGGTGACCGGCGGGGGTCGGGAAGGAAAACAGGTCGGGTGGTGTTTGGAGGAGGAGGCCGGGGGAGGAGAAGAAGTGGTCAATGGTAGTCTTGTAATTAAAACTTGACTCGCTCCCTAGACTAGTCATTAATAATAATTTCTAAAAAATATAAAATACATATGATGAAATTCTATAAATTAAAATATGATCAAATAAATAAAATAACATGTTCTAAACCTACCAACCCACTCAAAATCCTATCTAACACATTCTAACATGATAAACAACGCAATTCTAATTTCTATAGTCTAATACATGAAAAAAATGTTGTCATATTGTCATATATTCTAATAATTCATTTTTTCTGTTGTGTTACTGATGTTATCATCATACACTAGGGTACACTTGACCTGGCTCATAACACATAGCTGGCTTTAGCTCGGCACACGTGTTATGAAACTGAGTCGACTTGGACCGACAGCTAAACTGATTGGTTCACAAGTATAAAACCCTGACTCGAGTCACAAATAATAAATAAATTTTAAACAATACAAAATAAAATATAATAAAATATTGTAAAATAAAATAATCAAGATCTAAGTCGAATGACATGCTCTAAACCTATTAACCCACCCAAAAATAATAAATAACGTGTCCTAATACTATAAATGACCTAAATCTAATTTTACGGGCTATTAAAATTAAAAAAAGGGCATATTTTCATATACTCTGATAATTTATTCTGCTGTTGTATTACTAACATTATCATTATATACTTACGTACACATGATTCTAATAGTTCATAACACATGACCAGCTTTAGGTGAGCACACGTGTGCTGAAAGGTGCTCTGTTAAAAATAGTGGTCGAACAAGCCGGTTTCGACTATAAAACCCTCACTGAGGTCATCAATTTTACATATTCATTATTCCAAAGTTATTTTCCTGAATTTCTTTGTATTTTTTTGCTATAAAATTTTGCCTAATTTTACTTGTATTTGGTTTAAATTAATTTATTAAGTACAGTACAATATTATTCTTTTGATAAAAAAATATTAATATAAAATAACTAATTAGTAATTGGCTATCATGTCTATAAGGCGGGCCAGGGCACTAGGTCGACGTTGAAACTTACTTAAATGGTACCAAGGATAGTTGATTTGGGGCTATTCTAAAAAAATAGTTAAAATTTTATTATTGAAATAAACTTTATAATATACAGGTAAAAAAGTTTTAAACTGATATTATCTAATATTTAATTGTAATCACCGTTCCAGCAAAGATGTTTTCATATATTTATTTTCACAGGTTTTTACTCTATTTTTGCTCTTAAGATTTGCTCTTATAGGATGTATCTCTTTTTATAAATTGGTACACCCCTTAAGTTATAACTTCTCAATTAGATTGCATTTCTTTGAAGAGGTTGCTGTGATTCATCTTAAGATTGCAACCTACCAAAAATTAAAAGAAATCCTTCCTCGTTTATAAAAGGAGATGTCCAAATAAGTCCACAATCAATCTCATAATAATTTAGCCAATAAACTAGTGTCATATAAACTTATTTTATATAAAGAGTCATGTACAAATTGGTACAGCAATTCTTTACAGGTAAGTATTGTTTTATTTAAGTATGTGACTCTTTGGGTAACTTTTACACTTTAGCTAATAAAATAAGCTATATAATTTTAATAAAATAAGCTATTTAATTTTTCTAATTTGAAGAGTCATGCCCATTTACTAATAGAGTTGACTCTTTATTAAAAATAGATATAACTATTTATGTAACTATATAACTTTTAGCAATTTTCTTATTCTCTCAAAACTTTTCGAAATCATCTTCTCTTTCTCCCAAAAATTTTTTGTTACCCATATTTACTATTTATAATAAATAATAATAGCAATGACACATTATAATTCAAAATTCATTTCATTATTTTTATATTCACGTGTGCAATACATTGTAGATGGGAAAATATTAAAATGTCCAAGGAATTTTTTAAATTTATTTTTTTACTTTTTAAATACTAATTAATAATTATAAAATTTAAAAATAAATTATCATATTTTGTCTATATAATGTTACTCCAATTTCGTAATCACAAATTTCTTCATTTTTGTTTAACATGAATTATATTTCAATTTAATATTGACTTTTTTCATTCCTTCCATGACGGGACAAAATGCCCAAGTTTGACACAATTTTATCACGGATAAACAGTATCAACACATTTATCACATACAGCCATGACAGATGAGTGTATTAAAATATTTGATACAACCATTTGTTACATCAAATTTGTAAAATTGGGCTTTTTGCCTGGCAGTTTTAGTATTGGTTCGGTCTTGATTTGAATCGAGTTGTTGGCCTAGCTCTTTTTGTCGTGTGGGTATGTATTGTATTGTATGTTTGAGCCAAAGTCCTAACCTTCTCTGGTGTTTGGCTGACCTGGTTTAATGCTATGTCACCACACCTTTTATTTTTAGATTTTTATTTTATTTGAGTCGAGTCTAATTAGGTTAAGGATCGAGTCCCTCGTGAGTCTAGTTAATTGTTGTGTGTTTAGAACCCTTTTTGGACAATCCTAGCCTCTGCAGGACCTGCAGCATGGTTTTCAAAGTTGTCCTGACAGCCTTAGGGTGTGAATCCTAAATGTGCGCAACCTACACTTGGCGCAAGGGTGCCCTCACAACACCCTTGCACCAACATTTTTTGTGTGGACTAGGGTTTCTGATATGTTCAAAGACATTGCCCTAACACCCTTGTGTCCAAATTTGAAAATCCCTCCTTTTTGTCAAGCACAAAGGCGATGGGCTAGCGCCCTTGCACCCATATGTGTGACCCAACCTTGCTGTAGTTGGGTACAACTTTGGCGCGCATGGTCTAGGTTTGAGCCATACGTGGTCCGCCTTGTAGAGGCCAACACAAAGTCATTGGGTTGGCATGTAACACCATTTTAGCTCACCCGTGAACCAACCTGGAGATGTTACCGGCAACCAAACCATTCGCTAATCTACTTGATTCAATTAAATTAACCCGGATCTACCTTTAGTGTCTTAAGATGAAGATGTGACATGCAAAGCATATATGAAATAATTGGGTTCTAACACAGTCCTATATGCATGCCATGACGTGCAAGCAAAAACAGAACAATAGCAATATGAAAAATCCAAAGAAAAATATCTATTTCTTTAAAAAACGAACGGAGTTTTCCCTAAAAGTGTAATAAGGGCCAACCTATCCACAATAGGGATATATATATATATATATTATCAAAATAATATAAAGCATGACAATCTATCATGGCATCAAGTCATCATCACATTCATCTACATCTAAGCTGAGTCTGAGCTCTAAGGCTCCATGTTTATTCACATTTATCTATTCATTTCCTGGGCAGTTTATCAAGACATATCACAACATGATTATCACCATTCACACATCATCAACACACCATCATTATACATTACACACGGCAAGTACATGTGTGTACGGTTCCATGCTACTCCTCCACAACACTGACAGCTTTCATTCATCGCAATTCTCACCTACATAAATATAGAAAATTGTCAGTAACGAGTATTACCAGTCCATAAAATAACTAATAACAATCTAGCACAAGAGAGTTAACTGTCCTGTTGAATAAAAACCTCATACACTTCTTGAAGAACTCTCATAAGGGCAATAATGGGAGCCATCGACCTCGGGTGGCAGCATCCCCTTTCCATATCATTCTGTTTCGATCACATTCTCTTTCCTTGGCCATTTAAACTATCCCTTTGCTCGGGAAAATCATTCTCTTTCATCTCAACCATTTATGTCCTCCATATTACTCTTGGCCCTGAGTATAGTGGTCGAGTACTCTCAGGCATACGCTTTCAGTACCCTTTTACACCAAAAGTCTAGACATGCACTACACAGCGATATCGGTAAACCTCCACACTTCTCCGGATTTGAGGGACTCAAAGGTGGAGTTGTCAGGATCCCGCGGGAATGGAATGGATGCTCACCAGTTCCAAAGCCCGCTATCAACTGGCATGTACCTGCTTGCATAGCACTGTTGTCAATATTTTTGGCTTCGAATGGCATGTGCCCGCTCGCTTAGCACGGTTGTCAAATTTCCCTCATTCCATCTCTCACTGAAAATGCAAAAATTATATGTATATAGGTCTGGGTAGGGATTTATATAATAAGTCGAAGGCATCGTGAGCTGGATTTAAGTTTCGAAAACAAGCTCGAGGGATCTCATCCTCGAGGGTTATTAATCCGGAAATACGATCGGTTAAATAGCTCATGTGGAGTGGGATACGATAAATCCACCACTCGACACATCCTCTTTCCTGTTCTAAACAAACACGATAGAAATGAGACAATAAATTGAGAGCAAGTCCTAAACAAACCAAGCAGAAGCTCCTAGCATGTCCTTGTGCCTAGGTGGTGAGCTCTTGCTTCGTCTCTACATATCAAATCTAAAAGCTAACGCCCGCTAACTGAATGATGTATCAAACTCATAATGACATCACACTCACAACGCAATCATCATCTATCAAATAATCATCAATAGAATATCCTTAGATCACTCTATTCACATTGATTTTATTGCATTTTTCTAAGATACATTGCAGTCAATTAGCATGCTCAAATTTATTTACTTATTTAGATTAGTAGCTTTCATTCACTATCAATCAAATCATGCAGATTATCTTTTCATCCATATTCAGGCATTAATAACAACAATTAATCAATCCTAGCCTATTGTGCTAATAAATGTCAATTTTAAATAATTAAATCGAAGGTAATTATACCTCGTGTCATCGGCAATCCACGACAGTAAGGGTTTCTTCGCGCGTCTCAGAGCTCGAATTTGGTGTAGGACATCGTCCAAAGTTCGATCAAGTTCTACTGGATGAACTTGGTGGAAGGTCTGCAAATCTAGTTTTCAACAGGTTCCGACAATTATTTGGTAGGTTTCGACGGTTTTCTGGCAGCTTCCTGGCGGTTTTCCGGCGGTGGCTATCAACAGGATGGTGGTGGTATGGAGTACCGTTGAAACTGGCTCGAGGAGCCCAACGCGTCTATGATGTGGACATGGTCGGCGAAGGAGGCAGCTCACCGGAAAACTCGTAAATAAAACTTGACTTGAGTCCAACTCGAGTCATAAATAATATCCAACTCATAATAAATCCTTAAAAAATCCAAAAAATAGGTGGAAATCCTATAAAATATAATACACATCATAACATCACAATGACATGTTCTATAACTAACAACCCACCCAACTGCCCTATAACAGATCCTAATGTGTTATTTGGCCTAAAAATTATTCTACAATCAAATGCATAAAAAAGTATACTGCATACTTTCATATATTTTGATAACTAATTTCTCACCATCTTTCTAACGTTATCATCATATATTGAGGTACACCTGACCCTCATCGCTTATAATTCACGGCTGGCCTCGACTCAACATGCAGTTCATGAAACTGACTTGACTTGAACCGGTAATGTAAAACTCTAACTCGAGTCACAGATTTTACATGGCGCCCTTGGCTCTAGTTGTTTTCCAGGCTACAAATAGAGCCTTTTCTCCACCATTTTTACCCTCTCTTGCACCTGACCTTTCCTCTTCCCTTGCTTCCCCTACTTCCTCCCTAGCCTCTTCCAGCCTTCCCTAGCCACACTAAACTTTGCCAAGCTTCTAGGGATGTAGACATTGGGGTATGAAGCCCCAAGACACTTCCCCTTGGGTTCCCTTGAGGTAAAGGAATAGCCTATCTACCTCTACAAGTTGTTGCGTTGCTTGTTTGTTGTCTAGGCTTGTTTGTTGGTATTTTTGGCATGTATATCTGTATGTTATTAGTAGTTAGACACTAAAATCATATCATTTTTGTGCGTAGATAAATAGTAATTATTTTTGCAACTTGTATGTGTAATAAAGCACACTATTTCAGTAAATAATTTATATCTCACGGTGTACATAGTATTTTTCCATGATCATGGTCTAATTATGCCCATAAGAGTTAGATCGACAAGTTTTATTCATATTTTTATGCCTGATTATGTATGTATGAGCATATGAGTTCTAAAAACAGACAAAAGTGGCAACTTTCCTGTTTACATTGACTTGATTGCCCATTTCATCAATTTCCATGCTCTGTTTTATGTTGTACTTGATTGACAAAATATCATAATTGTAGTTTATGATGTTAGTTACACCTTATTAAAATACCATGATAAAATGATTTCAGTAAGGGCTTGAACAAACCCCTAAAGGGTTGGGTGCTTGTTGTGTTGTTGATGTTATGTCATGCTCTAAATTTGTGCTCCTTTTTGAGCTAGTTGAAAGATGTTAATAAAATCTATTAAAATTATGTATGGACTCACTAATTGTTTAATAGAAAATTGTAAAGTTTGGGTTTAATTAAAAATCATTTATGTATTTAGTTAATTCAGTTTTCTAAAGTGCACAGGAACATAAGGTGAAACCTTAGTTCTCTAACTCTGGATGTAAAATTCAAAAGCCAATTTTTTTAGGGTGATATTATATTAAATTTCACCCATGCCTTAAATTGTGTCCCATAAACATCACCCGAAAATTTTGGAGCAAATGGATCAGTAGATTTTGCAATGGAAATTTCCCAAACCAAGTAGGTCCAATTAGCTTTAAAAATACCCTTGCCAATGCATCTCATTCTCGAGTTTACACATGCCCGAATACTTAGAGTTTGGACTTAAAATTTTACAAGATTTAAGCGCACAGTATTGGATAACTTTTCACTTTTACTAAGGCTCATTTGGAGTCTCCAAGCCCATAGACAAGACTTAAGAAAATTAATGTGTGGCCTAAGAAGGCTGTTCCCAACACCTTACCCTAGCCTTAATGGGCCTCATTTAGCTTGTTGTCCAATGGGCCAACGCTATGAAATTTTTGTTCCGAACCCTTAGTGTGTCAAGGCCTACTAATCCAAATCGCAACCCATTTAGACACCATTTGGCCTGTCCAAAAAATCTTCTGGTTAAATTCGGTTGATTAAACCCTTAGTGTAAGATTTTCCAATAAGTATACTTACAACTCAAAACCCAAATTAAGGTTGTCTAATGAGGTTTAGAAAGTTAATTAAGTAAGAGAATTAAGTTAATTATGCTTATATAGACGCTTTGCATTGTTTTGCATGTCGTATTGGTGGGCGAGTGATGACGATTTTATTTTTAATTATTAAAGATACGGAAAGTGAGCTCACCAAGTTAGAACGAGGAGCTTGACTCATCTACGTATATAGGATTTTATGTTTCATTTTTTGCTTGGCTCCCTCAATGAGATTTTATCAAGTTTTAGACATAGGACGATGTCAGTGGGGTTTTATCGGATCCCTTTGATGCTAGACTATTTAACCAAGCTTTCCTTGCAATTTAATAAAATTTTAAGGATGAGATTTATTGATGGTTTTCAAAGATGAGTTTTCCCCGATCACCACTGGCGAGCTCGCTGCTCCCGGCGGAGATTCCCCATCATTTTGGTTGTTTTTCGACTAGTCGGCAGCCATACTTTGTCGATCATCACCCCCACCATGTTCCTCGACGTCTAGGCCGTCGATCCAGAATGGCCATGAACCTTGGCTCCCTGCTGTTAGAGTTTTCCAGTGACAGGCACTGCTAGCCAGTTTGGCGGTCATCGCACCTGTTTGCCTTGTTTGCATTCGCTCACCCGTTTGCTCAAGATTGCGTCCAATTTTGTCCATGTTTGTCTGCCTACCAGCCCATCTCTGTGTCCACCGGGTCCAGCCTAGCTAGTTGACTTGGCCGAATTAGCTCGGTCTGATTTAGTTTGGTCGACTTGGTTGCCTTTTTTAACCGTTTTTAGACTTTTTTCATATGTTTTTCAACTATTTTCGGTAATTCAAAACTCCTTAAGTTAGTTTAGATTCATATTTACATTATTTGGCTTATCATGATGTTGTGATTTTTTTTATTACTCATTTGTGTATTTATTTTATTAATTTTATTATTATTATTATTTATTTCTTATAATTTATATATTTGTTGATTATGATGCATGATTATATGTTTTTTTTATTATTGATGATATATTTACTTATTAATATCAATCTTATTCATGTATATCAAATTTTATTTATTTGTTCGCTCACACGCATGTTATTATTTATTTGTTTTTAATTATATATTCATGTATTTGATAGCTATACTGCTATTATTCATGATTAATTGATATTAGCTATTAATTTATTTATTAATTTAATTATCTTATTATTATTATTATTATTATTATTACTTACAGATGTTTAGTTAATTTTTCATATGTTTGATAATTATATTATTCTTATTCATGACTAATTGCTATTAGCTATTTATTTTTTACTTGTGTATGTGTTATTATTACTTGTGTTTAGTCGCATACTTATATAGTATATTCATATTACTATTTTATGATTAGTGTATTATTTATTATCATGCATTTATTATTTATCTATGAGTTTATTTATTTATTATTTGTTTATTAGTCATTTTTCCTTGTTATGTCTCGATTTGTGTGTCGAGTGTTTATTGTTGATTCTTTTGATATTATTGTTGATGTGAGCACACAACATGATCACACATCATATAGAGTTAGTCTTTTACTTAGCAGTGAGTTCTGATGTAGGTTCCAAAATAGGTTTTGGAGTCTGATCTCAAATAGAAGTGCCAGCACGCTTAAAGCTTGGATCACATGTCTGTTAGGACTTTCTCAAATTTATCGCTTACTCTATTGTGGATTTTATTTTCACATCTTAGGATGTGTTAAGTGGCTATTTTATCGGACCCCACTTAACACGGGCCATTTAGACGCATTTTAATTCCATGATTAATAACTCTCGAGGATGAGATCCATCGAGTTGTTTTCGAACTTAACTCCACCTCATGTTACTTTTGGCCTACTTATATGATTCCCTTCCCAACCCCATATATGGTTTTTATCAATTTTTCAGTGAGTCGATAGTTCATGTATTTGACCTCACATATACTGTGAGCGGGCACATACACAGGTCACAACGAGCTTTGGATTAGTGAAAGGGTAGTTCTATTCCCGAGGGATCCTGACATTTCTATGTCTTGAGCTTCCTCACACCCAGAGAGCAGTGAAGTAAATAGGTATAATTATGTACAACACATGTCTAAACTTGTAGTATCAAAGGGTACTGAAGGCGACTTAAGAGTACTTGGTCATTGTGCTCTTGGCCAAGTGTTGTATGGAGGTTTGGAGAGGGCTTAGGTTGTTTGCTTTTTTCCTAAGAGTGAGACCAGTTATTGCCGAGAGAGGCATTTGCCGAGAGTAGCATAACACTAGTTTAGTTAGGGATGCTATCGAGTCTACAACTTGATGACTCCTCAATAGATGCCCTTTGAGTGTTCCCATGGACATTAAATATGACATTTCTTCCTCGTGGAATATCATATTCCACTTGCTAGTTTATATTAGTTATTTTTTGGCCCAGTAACACTTGTTACTAACATTTTTCTCATTATATATATTGGTCTTGTGTTCTTGTGTGCCGGGTCGGCTTTGGTAGAAGGACAGATAGTTGCTACACAAAATTTTGCTCAGCGTACCACTTTTTTCTTCCTTGTGGAATATCATATTTCACTTGCCAATTCATACTAGTTATTTTTTGACCAGTAACACTTGTTACTATCATTTTTCTCACTGCATATGTAGGTCTTGTGTTCTTGTGTGTCGGGTCGGCTTTGGTGGAAGGACAAATAGTTGCTACACACAATTGTGTTCAGCACACCATTATTTTTCTTTCTTGTTTTAATACATGTTTGATGTGTTTTCATGTATATTTAGTCATGCCTTCCATTCTCGAGATGCCAAGAGAGTTGTTTCAATCCAATTATCATTCGAGTCTTACAGATTAATTAATTTATACATGATTCGACTCGATCATAACAATTCTAATTCAGTTTTTAGGTGAATTGAAATTGGGGTGTTACAAAACTTATTTGGCTGTAGCCATTTGTGTTTTGAAGAAACGTGGATGGAAGAACATACGATTCATACTGTGACACCCCAATTTTGGTTCACCTAAGAACAGGATCAGAAATGTCACGATTGAGTCGAGTTATGTCTAAAGCTGGGAGTCTATAAGAGTCGATCAATAATATATATTGAAATAACATTTTTGGCATCAACATAATAGAAGACATTGCCAAATACGTGTAAAAAATACATCAAATGTAAGTAAATGTATAAAGGGAAATAACTTCGCTAAGTTCAAGTGTGCGTAACATTTATCTGTCCTCCCACCAAAGTCAACTCAAAATCACGAAACCTACATATATAATAGGAAAAATGTCATTAACAAGTGTTACTGGTCCAAAAATAACTAATAGTCAAACTGGCGAAAGAGAGTTAACCCTCTTGTTAAATGAAAACATTTATATACTCTTCACAGAATCTCTCATAAGGGCTCTAATTAGGAATCGTCGTCCTCAGATCAATAGCATCCCGTTCCTATATGCGCCCTATCTCAAGACACGGTCATCGGTTTTCCCATGTCTCACATCTCACTGGAAAACTCAAGGAAATCATACATAAGTCTGGGAAGGGATTTGTATAATTAGGGGTGGGCGCGGACGTCCGAATTGGTCCGACCGTCCGAAGTCCGAAGTATGTCTGATCGAATTTGACCGACCGAATTCGACCGAATTAAAACAAACCAAACATGGACATTTCTTTGTCCGACCGAATGACCGATAGTTTACATCAATAATATAATATTTTCAACATTTGTAAGGCTAATATTATAGTTTATAAAAATTTTAAAATGTAATATACAGTAAATTAATTAAGTTCATACATAAAATTGATATTTGATATCTTAAATAACAAAAAATAACATACATCAGATAAATACTTTGAGAGTTAAAGACCCAACAATCTCCTGGGTGAAATAACATAAAAAGATGTCAAGTAAAGCCAATGATGAAACATTCAAAATTTCAATTAAATCGCCAATAGTATATGATGTTTGTTTTGCAAGAAAGCATATGTTCTCATGCAAATGTAAGTGAACAGTTAATCAGGTGCACTAGTTTCATTCTTTAATAAGCACCAACGTCTCAAAATATACGACAGTTGAATATACGACAGTATGACAGATTTTTTATTATTATTTTATGCATGCGACAGTTGAATTAGAATTAGATCGACGACCTTGTTAGGATGCGTTAGTTAGGATTTTGGGTGGGTTAGTAGGTTTATAATATGTCATTTTATATCATTGAGTGTATTTTATTTTATGGTATTTAATCATATTTATTTTATATTTTTTAGAATTTATTTATTATTTTGACTCACGTATGGGATGAGTCAACTTTTATTTACAAAATTGCCACTATGTCACCCGTGTCACCCCGTCACCAACCAAACCTGATGCCTTTCTCCCCTCCCGACCACCATCACCGGCAACCTCGCCACTGGTAGCACTGATGTCGGCCAACGCCATCGATCCCCTGATCTCCCCGCCTCCTTTCCTCCTCTATCTTCTTCCTTCCTAACTGAGTTCATTAATGTTTGTCTGTTGTGGAGCGTCGCCATTCATCAATTGAGGAGCACCGCCACTGCCTCGTCATCGCCTCCCTCCCTTGTCGCCGTTAGACCCAACCGACCTGAAGAGCTGCTTGTGGATGCCAAAGCCACCACCTTTCTTGCCTCACCAATCGGTGTTGCACCTCTCTAGAGCTCATCTGCCACCGGTGAATCCTCATCGCCACCAGCCAAGCATAGCCCAACCTAGGTTGTCTTCCTCCCTAGCTCCTTCACCCACGTGGGAGCCCACCCAAGCTCTTCCCAATGTGCTTCTCTTCCTCATCGAGCCGCCACCATCACAACCATCAACAAAATTTCGGCTTCAACAAAGAATGAAGGAGCCTCAAGCAATGTAGTCACAGGCTTAGTTACATGGTGGTGGCAGCGGCAGCGACTAGAAGAAGAGGGTGGCCGAGAGAGGAAGAGGTGTACTTTATGAAACATCGAGAAAAACCAGGGAATCAAGGGTGCGGTTTGGGCAGAGGAGGATAGCAATGGGTTGGGACACTAGTTGGAGAGGAAAGATCCAATCGGCAACAATAGTGGCGGTGGCGACCAGAAGAAGAGGGCAGTTGAGAGAGGAAAAGGCGTACTTCGGGAAACATCGAGAAAAATCAGGGAAGTGAAGGCGCAGTCGAACGGCGATGGGTCAGGGACAGTGGTCGGAGAAGAAGGATCCGATTGGCCACAACAGTGGTAGTGACGGCCGGAAGAAGAGGGCGGTCGGGAGGGAAGAGGTGCACTTTGGGAAACATCAGGAAAAATCAGGGAAGTGAGGGCACGGTCAGGGCAAAGGAGGACGGTGATGGGTCGATGATGGTGTCGGAGAGGAAGGCTCCTATTAGCCATAGAGATGGCGGCGGTGGTTAGAAGAAAAGGGTAGCTGGGAGAGGAAGAGGTGCACTTCAAGAAATGTTGGGAAAAATTGGAGAAGTGACGGCATGGTCTAGGTGGAGGAGGACGGTAATGGGTCGGGGACGATGGTCGAAGAGGAAGGCTTTGGTCGGCCACAACGGTGGCACTGGCGGTAGCCAGAATAAGAAGGCGGCTGGGAGAGGAAGAGGAAGAGGCACACTTTGGGTTCGAGAGAAAATACATGCAAGGGTAGTTTTATAAATAAAATTTGACATGCTCCTAACTCGAGTCAATAATAATAAAATAAATCTAAAAATACTAAATAAAATATAATAAAATCGAATAAAATGCTATACAATTAAATTAAATTAAGCCATGATAAATAATTAAATTGTTGTAATAGAGATTTTTTGCAGGTAGCAGACTCACGTTAATTAAAATTGGTTTTCATTCTTTTATTATAATAAAATTATTTTTTAGAATTTATATTTATAGCCAATAAGAAGATTTATATACGATTTTAAATGTGTTTTTAATAGGCAAGTTATATTAAGTATATTATTATATTATATTATTGAGTCGAGTTCGAGTTATACCCAAGTCGAGTCGAGTCAAACACTACCTTACTCAAACTCCACTCGTAGGATTCGAGTTCGAGCTCGAGCTCAAGTATTTAAATGTCGAGTTTTGAGTTAAGTTGAGTAAAGCGAAAGCTAAATCCTCACAAGCTGGCTCATTCAATCAGCACCCTTAGTTGTCATCAAGAGCAACTACTGTAGCATTGGAGGTGTCGGCTCATTGAGAGAAAGCTATGGCTAATATGGATAGCTCTGATCTTGCCAAGTGGCACAATCTAAATGCCCGACAACTCTTGGGCCTAGTGTGGTCTACCTAGGATATATATATAGGCAGAAAGCTCAAGGCGAGATCGACAAAAGTTGAAACTAACTTGAAGTCTAACGAAGACTCTATGGATGGAAATCAAGGCAAGAAATCTAAATGTGCTTTGAAACCCTCAATTCAATCAAATTAATAACTGTGACACAAATCAAATTGGGCCATAGGGGTAATTTGGTAGTTTAAAATCCCTGAGATACATGTGAAAGAGGTACCCTAAAATAATACAAACGGATACTAAACATTACAACAACATAAATTTAGCCGTAAAATCCAGAGCTAATACAAATAGAAATTTGTATACCTTAAACACACACTGGTAATTCAAGCTATGTTTTAGCATTACTGAAACTATCATTTGTATATCAAAGATACTCAATCTCCATAACATGCTCATTCGCCCATCTAGACCCATATTTATGGTTTAAAAACTGAACTAACTCGAACTGACTCAAGGCTAACTAGAGACTACCCCAAACCAGGCAAAACAACAAGCAGGTAAAACTCTAATTTAAAGCTGGGGTTTTACAATTTGATTCTATTATATCCTTCAAACTTCATAAATTATAGTGATTTGAATTAAACTAATAAAAATAATTTTACACTACAACAAATATGACCATTTTTTAGATATTTTAGTAATATGCTCACCCACCCAACTAATTAATATAAATAGACAAAATATAAATGACCAGTAGAAATAGACAAGAATTTCATTAGTAACTCTCATAATTAAATAATAAATAGATTATAATATTTTGATATTTGAAAAATAAATTACAATTTTAAAGAAAAATTTTGATTGAAAGAGGAAACAAAACTACGGTAGTGTGATTTTTTTTTTGGTTGCATTCGGATTAGTTGAATCTCCTTAAGAAAACTCGAGTTCGGCTTGTATTTAGACAAGCTTGAGCCGACCCTGGGATAGGTGGCCAAGTGATCTGATCCCAATCCCAACTCAACTAGTTTAGAGCTGGGGATTGAGGCTTGTCTAGAGAGAGGGCAAATCCAAGCCCAAGTGATCCGATCCCAATCCCAGTCCAAGACCGTGTTGAAGCCCAATCCCAACCCATAAGCCCATTAAAAAGAAAAAAAAATTCCCCAACCTTCTTTCTGTTCCCCCTCCCGTTTCCTAGTTGAAAATTTAGGCCTTGTAGATGGGTGCTGGTATTAATTGATTCCTATCAAGTAAAAGAATAATAAATTATTATTAGATGGCATGCAAGTAAATAATTAATAACACCACCTTCCCCCTTAGACATGGATGGTATCTTTTGTGGGCATCCAAGCAAAGCCAAGCTCGCTTGGATCAACGAAGAAGACTAGCCTACAAGCCAAGCTTGAATATGGTTTCAACTAATCGAGCTTGAGCTTGGCTTAGAGGACCAAATGTATAAGCATAGGGAAAATAAATCAATTAACGCATGTAATTTATTCTTTTCAATGCTTGTAATTTAATGGTTACATGTTTAGATTTATGCAACTAATCGATTTGCATTAGCAGTCAGTTGCTAAATTTGGCCGCCACCAATTCAAAAACTGGTAGTTTCGGCTTAATGTTGCAAAGAAAATCAAATGTAAGTTTTCGTAATTGGTATACCAAAGCAAGACGAATTATGAATATGATCGTCCCACCCAACAAAAGAAAATTAGCTTATTTGGGCACCATGCAGAATTTTAATATCATAGTACTCAACAAAAATATTAGATGTCAATCATAATTGTAAAAATTGGAATCGACCTCCGAATCGGTTTAAGACGGAATCATTGAATAATACTGATTCATAAAAAAATGAACAAGAATTGGTTTACTTAAATTGGTCCAAATCAGTCGTTTATGATAATTTGACAACTTATAACATAAATATATAAAATAAAAATCCAAATTTTTTTCTCTAACACAAATATATAAGTTTAAAGTTTAATATAAACACAAAAGAAAATCACTATTTATCATCATAAGACCACAATTTCATAATTTAAGCTTACTTCAGTACTATAGGAATTTTGAAATTTGAATCATTTTATTAGAATTTTTACAAAATTTCAAGCATTTAGAACTTATTGTTTTTCAAATACTTATGAACACTTAAAAATCCAATATGTATCGGAAACCCAATTTAATTGGTCTAGTACGTGTTAGCTTAAAGTGAATCAATAATATATATATAATAATATTTTATTAAAATTATTAATATAAATTTAATTTTTCAGTTTAAATATTAATATAAATTTTATAATTGATGAATGGATTAATTGTTTCCATACATCTCACGTAAAAAATTAAAATTAATTTATAAATAACATGATAATAATTATTTTGTTAAATTTTATGATAATAAACATCATTTTTGTTGTACTAATATAAATATAGAGTGCTTAGTCATACCTAAGGCAAAATTAAGAAATAATATATTTTAAAAAAATGATTATCATATATCTTTTAAAAAATAATTATTATATATATTATAAAAATTTTAAAAAACTACATAAAATGTACAAATATTAAAAGTATTAATAAGAGTCAATTAAAAACAAAGAAAACAAAAAAAATATAATATGAAGCATAAGGATATCATTAATTTTTTAATTTTATAATATAAATTATAAAAGAATAATTAAATTCACCTAAAAATGAACTAAAAAAATATGTAGATGACACATTTGATCATTTTTTAGTAAACTAACTTTTTTATCATTTTATAAACCTTATAAAAGGTCAAAAAAAGAAAATAATAATTATTTTGAGGGGTGTCCAATGTATCGGACCATATTCTCCAACCGATATGTATCTATCGTATCACGATGTGTCAGTGGTACGAAATTCTATTGTGGCGACAATAACGGTGCAAAGGAGGAGATTTGAGCTCATCAAGGAGGCGGTGTCAACGAGCAGAGGGGATGTGTGTTTTGAAGCAAACTCTTCACAAAAAATATGAATTACATAAATGTAAAATGAAATACTCTGTTTTTAGTATTGATACTGACAACCTTTTATATCAAAATTGCTGCTAATAATAACTCATGACTCGATGTAGAGGAACCAAATCAACCCATATATCCTCCGAGTCTGGAACAATATATAAAGAGCCCAGGGTGGTAACTCTGTCATAAAATTTTTCTCCCAAACTCTAAAACTTAACAATTACCCATTAACCAGAGCACAACATCCATTATATTTTTTCACAGCACACATTGCATTTACTTAAAAACCTCAAAATCCTAGGCAGGGTTAAAAGCCCAAAATCAGAAGACCTACTCCTTCCAAAGGAAAACCCTTTAAACACCTGACCCGATTTTCACAGACTCAATTCAATTTTCACTTCAAATTTTCGTTTCCCCTCTCCCTCACACCCAATCAATTCAACTCAAATTTTTCCAGTTGAGACAAAGTGTGTACACGGGGCGTTGCGGGCCCACACTCACCAATAATTCTCATCCCACGGGTGACACCGAATCTACATTTCATGGCATTCGCGTTTCGCAGCCTGCCCGCTAGATTCTCGCCGCCCATATTTCTCGCTTTCCCGGATTTACCCTCGGATCTTGGGCCCCCCCCCCTTCTTCTTCCCCCTCCCTCCCCCGAACACGCACGTCTCAAACTCTAGTTTTTAGAACACCTTCATTTGAACTCAACAAGTTCAGAAACTCCAAATTTGGGGTTGTTTGAACTAGATTGAAGGACTGTTCGAAACTTGATCTTCGGTTGGGGACATGCCTAAGGGTGCGAAAAAGAGAAAGGCGGAGAAGAAGAAAAAGGAGCAGCTTGGTGATACTGGTACAGATCACACCACCTCCCATGGTGCCCACCATTATCCCTTCTCTTTTACTTTGTCATTTTTCGATTTACATGGTTGGTTGTTTTTTTCTTGTTGCTGTGCGGTAAATTCATGCTTTTGCGTTTTTTTATGTGGGTGAGGTAATGGCGAAAGGAAGGAGGAGGTAGGTGTTGCGGGTGGCATGGATGAGTCGGACCGGTCGGTGGCGGGTTCGGCACCGGTGGAGGTCGACGTCAAGGGCTCACCATCGTCGAACGACGGCGGCTATCATTCTGGGGGGAGGTTGAGGTTGCTCGTAAGGGGAAGGAGGTGAAGAGTGGCAGTGGAAGCAGTGATTCGTCGTCGGATAGCTCTTCCGAGGAAGAACAGCCGGCGGTTGACGTTCCGGTGCCTGATCCGAGTCCGGTGTCGGCTCCTGCTGATAAGAAATCAGATGTCGGCGTTGGTGATGGTAGAGTGCATGGTGTCGGAATCGAAGCGTCGCCCGGGTTGTCTGTTGATCGAATCGAGGAGAAAGTTGATTCATTTGTGGATGAGAATTCATCTGGGCGTGTTGTTCCAGTGGTAGAAGAGGTGTTGGTGATAGAAGCAGCGCCACCGGTTGTTGAATCTGACTTGGTGGTGGAGTCTGTGGTGGCAAAGACTGCTCCGTCAAGCGAAACACTTGTGGAAGTTGTTGGTCATGAAGAGGTTGAGATTCGCGAGACGAGGGAAAACCAGGCATGTAGTACTTCTTCATGTTAAAATTGATTGGAGTTCATATGGTTTGCTTTAAACAGGAAGCTTGGTTGTGACAGGAACTAGAAGGTTCGGCTCCATTACCGCTGAGACCTACTTCGTGGAAGGGCTGTTGTGGGCTTTTCGAGCTTTTGGGGGCGCCAAATAATGGTAATTTTGTGTAAGATGCAAATACTATTTGTTGTAGTTGCATTAGTCCTTTGATCTATGTTAACTAGACCATCCAATTTCAATCAAGCTTGGTTTTTATCTTTTGATTTAGGTCTGCTTTCATATTTGTAAGCTTAATTTGTGTTCTTGAAGCTGATCTATTTTATCAAATATGATATTTGTTGCTGTTTGTGATCATTTGGTTTTATCAGGGACCAGTCTACTAATTAGAGTAAGGAATAAGCCTTTCAGATACATTAGTTAAGACCACCTTCGGTTGCCAATAATTGCCAGCCCAATACCATTTGTATAGAGTTAGTTTCCTGGTTAATTAACTTTTGTTATATATATGCGCGAAATATTAACTCCATGTGATAATTCTACTGATCTCTTATTATTTTGTGGCTGCATACACAAGTAACAGTTCAGTTTGACATTTTTTAAAGAAATTTGTATTTTGCTTATCCAAACGTTTTCCATTTATTTTACTTTATCAGTTTTTCGCTTTTGACTTTGTGCTTAAATATTTCTTGGAAATAGTTATTGCCAATGATTAAGGTAATTTCAGGGAAGTATAAGCAGATTGGTGATACTAGAATTAGAAGATGATAAAAGATAATGTACTTCACCATTCTTTGTTGACTGGCTGATGTCTCTCATTTTTCTGGTAGAATACTTCTATTCGAAATTATGATTCAAAGAAAGGCCAGTCCTTTCAACTCCTCTTGTCATCCCCAACTCTCCAAACTCTTATTTTTATGGCAAGTTCTCAACTACTGAAAGCTACTCCTTGGTTCTATCATCATATTATTGCGTCTGATTCATCCTGGTTTCTTATTTGCTGAAAACAACCCTGGATTTATAATCACAATCGTGGTGTCTTCTGTAGATTCAAGTTTGTTATTTCATTGGTAATGAAGAATTGTGAATTGAAATTGGACTGAGATCTAATGATACAAGATGTGAGCCATTTAGCAACCACACAAGGTTGAAATTAGCTTATTTGTCTGGGAGGTTATTGTTTCCCTCTATTTATTAACTTGGATTGTGCCATTAACATTTGTAACAACCTCTTGAAGTATCTTTGATGAAGAAGACTAGGTAGCTGGTAGAGGTTTTCTAAATGTACTGTTTTTTATGAGTTGTATAATTTTGTGCGCAGTGAATTAGCTTTATTGATTACTTAAGTTTAAATTGTGTACATAATCGAGCTCTTTTTTCATTATTGAGAGACTCTGGTGTGACTATGAAATGCGGTGGTGGTACTTCTGGAGTGTTAGTGGCATATCCTTCATGAACATGCTAACTTGCATTTATTAGACCTTTTGTCATGTGAGGGCAATTCAAATATTTGTGCAATGACAAATTGGTTTCTTTTAATTGTTAATATTTTGTTTTATATAACCTGAATTTTATTATTTTATTCTATGTGAAATTGCAACTGTGACAACACACGAGTACTATTAATCCCAAGTCTAGGTAATGGAGGAGGGTTGGTGTCAAGAAGAGCCGTGAAACTTGTGTTTTACAATTACATGGATCATATATTAGGATTCATGGCCTCAGGCCTCTCTTTGTGTTGATGTGGAAGAAAAAAAGATTTAATGTGAATTGGTAATACTATTGTCATTTATAGGTGGTACTAGGTGGACCTTTGGCTTTGCCAATTCTATAAGTTGCCTTTTTTACTTGAGGGCAAGTCGTGAGTAAGTACTTAACACTAGTCACGAAGAAATACTCAGCACAAGTCGTGGAGAAGTTTTAAATATTGACCTTGGTTCTTTCTTTCTTTCTTTCTTTACAGCTCCATGCTTCAACGTGAAGATGCAGACTGTTGTCCATATCTTAGCCAACATTTTGTTTGCGGTTTGTGTAGATTTGTGAAGAGACTGCCTATGGCTTGTTCCTAGCATAAGATTGTGCAAAGATTTGCATGAAGGTGAATGTTGTACCATTCCAATCTTATGGAGGACTTCGCTTATGTTTATAATTGATGGTTATTTTAAAGACTAAAGCAGAGCACTTTGTTCATGTTTGGCATATCGAGCTAGCTTACCAATCTTTTCTTTTTGAATGTTAACTATTGTATTTGGTATCACTTTCTACTTCTCTTTAAACGGTCATAATAGTTGTGTTTTCATTTCTTTTGTTTGGTGGAGATCCTTGTCAATGTTAGGGGTTTTCTTTTCTTATTTTTTCCTCTTATATATATATACCATCGGAATACCGTTTCTTTCTGTGCCTTGTAAGAAAATAGGGAGCGTCCAATGATCTTTATTGTTCATTAGAAGTTGGAGGGATAATTGTATATTACACATACAATGTACATTGTTAGAACTCGTGAAATGTTCATTTGACACTTCAATGTTATCAATGTGATGCAGTAGAACTGAGGTGAAAAGTACCTTCTTTGAACCATGCTTTTATATGAGAAAAATAATCAGAAGTTCGTCTCAATTAAATGTAAATTACGTAGTCCTAACCCAAATTGTAATCTTTGTGAGTGCTATCTCGTTGCATAACTCAAGAAATGAACATGATTGATTCTCATTTCCGATCAAGCTAATATATTTCAGACAGTGTACGCTGACCATGTTAGTGGAGACATTTTCGCCTTGAAGTGGAAGAAAGAAAAACTAGCTATATTGATAATGTAAAAGTTAGTCAGATATCTGAAAGAAAAGTTCAACAGTTAGAGACAAAAGTTCTGGGTAATTTTTCTTTTATTGGTTTTGCAATTGATCAGTTTAATCCGTATTATCTAATAGCATTTGATGGAAAACCAGAATCAAGTTTTGCTGAAGAGACGTGATCATCATGCCAAATGTAGAAACACAGAGGAATAAAGGCCGAAGGGGCTAAGTCAAAGAGGAAATTAGGCTCAAGCAGACAAAAGGTTTAAAGAAGATCTTATCCCAGTAACTGTCCCTTGAGCTAAGGATTCTGTCGTGAGGATCTGAGGCTTGCGGGTGATCCAACAGTCAAAAAAGATCATTTCCTCTCATCTTTTTCTGTCTCCGTTCTCTCAATCTTTTCCTAGTTTCCTGCTAAAGAAGATGCTGATCGTTGAAGGCAAATCAATCCCGCAGCCTTCGCCCGATACACAACCACGCCACAGCTCTGCTGCCAATCAAATCAGCAGCTAAATGTTCCCTCAGAAACGTCATCTTCTTTCGGACCTGAGTAGGCAGAGTTTAAACGCAATTAAGCTGGAAGCTTCAATCCGAATCATTTAATTCCACCCTGTGCGCAGAAATCCCACAGAAAAATCTGATTGAGCTGTCTGCTGGTGTCGACATTGACAAGAAGTTTGCATGGTAAAAACACTTAGCTAAACTGAGGTTAATTAACAGTTTTCATTTTTAATTAAGAAGATAATTACTAACAGTAACAGGTGGTCTTGAGCTCGTTTGGTATTTGGGGAGTTCAAACGAGATTCTAATTTTTAACTAACTGATAACCAGGTTGATATATGGGTATTTTTTGACATCTTTTTATCTATTTTCGTGCTGTTCAGAGGATGCAATACTTATAAAGAGTTAATTCTATCAACGTATAAACTATTCCTCCTCGCTCTCCATCAAAAATCCAATCACTTATATAAAATTTTTCACACTCAAAATATTTGATCACAGAGGCAAGCACAACAACTGATCAAGAACACCTTACGTATATGAGAGATTAGAGGGATTATACATCAAAAAGTACTACCTATTAGTGCCACAGGGAGCAAAAAAAATACCCGCAATGAAAATTATTACAAACAGAGTACTTAATATTCTTTAAAATAAAATCAATTTTTAACTAAAACCACAATTTATAAATTAGATGGTTCATCTAATTATTTTGAAGAAAAAATAATTTTATTCATTCATCTTATATTAAAAATTATATTTAAAAAAAAAACAATCATTTAACACCGGCGGCCATTACCGAGCAGCCATTAGACTTATATGATGCTGTAGCTAGTAAAGTGCATGCTAATTTAGCCATAATAATAAAAGTAAGTATTGTCAATTAGTTTGGCATGTTGGCATTAACAGATTAATGGCCGTATAATGGAGATCACATCAGAGGGAAGTGAATGTTCCCCTCCCGACCAGACAATCCCTCAACCAACCCCAAAGCCATTTGAATGCACACAAGCCGCCAGAAAAAAAGGTGCGACCCCAAATGGGATGATCAATCATCAATCAACCGGAAAAGAGGTGCATTTTCGGCTCCTTCCCTCTCTGGATTCGCGCCCTTTGTCTTTCCCCTCCTCCCCCTCCCTCCCTCCCTCCCCAAATACCATTCCGATGCGCCATCCCTCTTTTGCAACGAGTACCCAGCAGCTCTTGGTGTAGGTAGAGGTTTGGTTCAATCTTTGCTCTTGTTTGGTGGGGGTGCGACCATGTTCTTCGCCGTTTCTGCTTTGTGGGTTGTGCACTTGGCTCGGAGGGGGGCGGCTTTGTCCTCCATTTGCCTGTGCCGGGTGAGTCCCCCCACTACAGCTATGCGCTTTTTTTCTTGGGTTTTTAGTCTTGCTTTGCTTGGCGTTTTTGTTTGTTATGGTTTGAAGGGGAGGAATGTGGGAGCTGTATTTGCTTTCGTGACTAGGGTTTGTGTTGATGTGGTGGAAAGGCGAGGTCTTTTTGAGTTTTGAAATGTTTGGTGTGTTGTCGCCCTCGTGGGGTGTTTGGTTTTGTGTTGGGTTGTAATTGGTTAAGCAGGTCCCTTTCTGTTCGAAGGAGCTTGCTTGGTTGCTTGGTTGTCAGGTGTGATGGGATGTGGGTTGTCGACGAGGGGTGGTGTACGTTTTTGGTGTCTAAGCTTTATCGTAATATACTACTGGCTTGCTGTGCTGCAACATTGTGATGATAAAATCGGGAATCGATTTCACGGTGATTCTGGTATTGTTCGTTGCATTCTTTTTAAGAATGAATTAAAAACTTAAATGTTGTCAATTGTTGACCCTTCTCTATTCTGTGCATTGATAGCGTTTATTGGTCGGTTCATGATATCTTGAGGGAGTGGTTTAATTTTTGGTTAAATGGATGTGCTTTTATTGGTTGGTACCATGGTATCTTGCATCCAAGTGAGATTGTTGATGGGTTCTCCAAACATTTTGTGAATATTTAAAATTTTTTAAAAAGAAATTCGTTGAAATCTTGTCTTCAGTATTTGGTCGTTTTACTACATTAAGTTTAGTGCGATAATTTTTGTCTTCAAAAGACTTTGTAAAATAGAGATCATATATGTTGTTTTCATTGAGGGGATTGGAAAAAGAAAAAAACATCAGAATAGGGCGAATGCAATGCTAACCTATTGACAATATGAGAAAGTTTTACTACTTGGAAACTTCTATTCCTACTGAAAGATTTAAATTTGATAGTGATTGATTTTTTTTGGTTTGCACGGATCATAGTGAGCTCTCTCTTTAGTGAGAATATGAGAACTTGCATCTTCTTTACTGCATACCACTTGGCTTGTAATTCATTCTGCATGTATTTGTTGTTATCATGACTTTCAGTATGTGCATTATTGGCCTATTGGTAGTTTTTAAATTGATAATTATTCAATCTTGCCATGAAATTCTTTTGACCTTGCGGATGTTCTGTAATGGACCAACTGTATAAGTTACTCAATGAGAGATAAAAATCAAATGTCCAACCTTTGCTTTTATGCCTTCTTTGTTAATTGGCTTTCTATGGTTCTGATTATTCTTTATTAATCAATTTTTTCGTTTAAACATTCTGGCACAGGGCATTGCCTTTACTGAAAGCAAAATCGCTGTGTAATTAATTGATCACATTCGGGTTTATTACATGGTTTTTCCTTCTTGTAGGTAGGAAACTAATTGCTGGTCTAATCTGTGCTCCCATGATCAGCACGGCTTTGCTGGATCGAAGAGATTCTCGTATGCATCATGTAATGATGTAATTGATTGAAGTGAGACCCGCTTGTTGGGAGAGGGAATGAAGCCATAGGTCCGCATTTAGGTATCAAGCATTTTCAATCTTGATCCAGCCTTTCGAAGTATATTGGATACAACTGGATCCTGACATTTTCTTGGGTTGCATTTTGGTTTTTTATTCTTTTATAATTGTATTTGGCTGAATATGTGTTTACATCTATCCTTGAGCTAAATGCTAGTAAAATTAGTTTAGCTAAACTATAGGCGTTAAATGGTGTTTATAACTTTTCTTCTTGGGTGTGGAGTAGAGAGCATTAGCATCTTAATGTAGGCTTATTCTGCTCGTGGTAGCTTTTAAAAATCTGATTGTGAACTGTTAATATATGCAGAAATTATTAAAACAGGAAAGAATCAAGTATCTACTGACGTTTATCATTTGTAATCTGCGTGTCCCTGCTTCAGTGTGGTGTCATTTAGAATGTCTTCGTTGTGGTTTGCCATTAGTGATTGAATGGATCACCTTTTTCTTATCTTTTCAATCTTTTGTTTAGATTAGATGTAATAAACAGTAACTCGCTTGTTCCTGGTGGTTTGCGACTTCATGTATTACTTGCAGTGTAGGCTTATTCTAGCATCCTTTTGATGGAAATTAGGACATGCAGGTTTTTCTTTCGTTACATAACTTTCATTTGTTGTTTCTGAAAAAAGGGCGTAAATTTTGTTCGTTCTGCGACGAGAAATCTTGCATTTGCTTTAATACTTCGCTGTCTATGTTTTCTGTTGATTTCCAACTTTTTTGTGACTGGGGTAGACAAAATCATGGTCATAAAGACTCAACAAGCAGGATTAAGAAACTTGGAAGCAAGAAAAATGAGAAACCTTTCATCCATACAGATAAGAGAATTCAAATGCTTATTAAGGAGGTACTTAGAAATGACTTGACATGATCTACAACAAGAAAGTAGGAGGGTGCGGAGGCAATGGTGCAATCCCATACCTATATCCTCAGAGTCCAGGTAAGATTTTTCATTAAGTTCCTGGGTAGAGTGGTCAAGGAAATATTATTTTGTTGTCACCTTAAATTGAGCAGGCATTTGCTCGTTTACCATAGTCGTGGCTGGTCCCATTGTCTGATTCAATATTGTCACAGACAATCTCTCCTTGGCTGAGTTTTTACATCTCTTATGGTTCAAATCAATCTTCAGAGCTTGCCCAACAGCCCCGATTCAGTTTTTGCAAGCTCTTCCTACACTTTTTTGCAGTTGAATGTGGATTTAAGACAATGTTGGAGAAAAGCAGTTTGGCTTTAACTTGTGTCTAATTTATTGGTGGTCAAATTTCATCGAAAAATGGTTGAAGGGGGAGAAGATGGCGTTTGCTTAGAAACGGTGGATGATAAAAACTACAAGATTATATATCTTTGGGTCTAATGACCAATAATATATAGGATAACTAGGGGAGATAAATGTAAGGGAAGAATTAGACTGGCCACAAACCAAGACAAATGGTCTAAGGGGGAAGATAATCAAGTATAAAGACAATTCTATTCATCAAAACATATTTACATTGATGTTATACTATGTATAATATTGCTAATAACCCGTGGAACACAATTATTTTATATAAGAAGAAATCCTTACAAGGTAAAACTTGATGTAAAGAAAACCATATAGAAGGCAATTAATATAAATGCAATAATACAACAAAAAGAAAAGAAAAACTAAGTCTAGCATATTAGCTCCTGCATCACTTTGAGAGGAAGAAATGGTCTGCCCAGTCATGCTTTTGCTCCTCAGAAATCACGAATGCTTGCTCAAAGCCTTAGAGTATTTCCTTTCCTCTTCCGTGGGAAGTTTGAAGAACCCCATGACAGTTCTCTGCTTCTTCTCTATTAAAGTGTTGCTAACTCTGTGGTTTATGAGCTTCAAGAACCATTAATGGTTATGGAAAAGTTTTTAAATGAATCACAGCTAACTTCCCAATGGATTTTATGCTTGGTAGATCCGCTTTTGCTTTGGCAGCTGCTGCGGATGTTTTTTCCATTCCCTTTTTGTAGATTGATTCTCTACTCACGAAATATTTTTATTTTTTTCCCACTACTTACACAAGTATAATGGAAAACCACTGTAAAAACTGTGAAGATTGTTTTTATAAGGAAATGCTTGGCCTCATCATGGCAAGCTGAGTCTCTTGAGTTCAGAATCCATGGAGTTCCCCTATAGGGGTGGGCTTTTTATGCTTGCCCCATTTAGATTAGTGGTTGGTTTGCTGTATTTAGTTTAATTGAATTGAGTCCAACTTTTTTGTTATTTTTTGCGAAGCAAATCCAAGTTTTAAACATACCCAAATCAACATTTGCAAGTGCATAATGAATTACAACTTGAGATGCATCATGTCAATTCATAAAACAATTTAACTGCAGGTTGTACTGTAAATTATGATAGACCAGTAGTTTCAACTCTCAAGACGGTGTTACTGGTTGAAATGGTCGGCATTAGATATTTGCATATATACGCTGGTGTAATTCCTCACCAATTGCATACAGCATTCCCACCCCTATACAAGGTTGCTTGTAAGATTTTTACATGGTGTAGAAGCAAAAAGACATACAATTTGCTTTGTGCGAAAGGAACGAACGCTATGAAGATACAGGCTGTGGTGTTCGAGAGGAAAGTCATTGAAGAACACAGTCTAGCTGTTAATCAAAAACATATATTCAGAAAACAATACAACAGAAGTTACATTTCTTTGTTTCCGGAAGAGTAGAGGCGATCAGGCCTTCGAGGTTGGCAGCGTGGGAGAAGAGCTGCCTTCCTACACCACAAATACTATTCAGACAATGCATATGTCATAATCCTTTGTTGTCAACTATTCAACTAGAGTTTTTGATTGCTGCTTTGGCATAAATCAATTATCGCTCACCAGGAGGTAAGAGACATCTGGAAATTTTAATAATTATTCGACAAACATACTAAGTTAATAGTTTTGATAAAGTTTGTATCATATACATGTGTGTTAACAAAGGGTCGCAAAAGAAATCTTTACATCAATTAGTAAATGGAGTGTTAGAATATATATCTTATATATAGGATTTATAGGTGTATGGCGAGCCTTTTTGAACAACATGACAAAATCATGATCTTAAAGCCTCAACAAGCTGGATTAAGAAACTTTGGAAGCAAATAGTATGAGAAACTATACATCCATACAGATGAGAAATAAAATCTTTATGATCGAGGTACTTAAAAATATGGCAAGACTTCTCCACCAACAAGAAAATATACAGCAGTGCGGAGCCAATGTGTTAGGTTTTAGCTTCGATTTAGGTAAATCAAGCCCATTCCTATCAAGTAATGATTTCTAATTTGCTGGGCCTAATAATTTTTTTAAAAATAATCAATTATGTTGGACTTTTTTTATAAAGTAATTATTTAAAGTTCAATTGTTTTAAACTTGTAAGAGGTGTAAGTGGTCGACCATGCAACGACCTCATATCGGTACAAATTGATAAATTTAATTGTTTGTTAAAATAATTAATTAAAATTAAAGATCATAAATATATTTATACTAATATAGTAGATTTTAGTCTAATAAATATTAAGTGTGAGACTAATTAATTAATTGTATGGTCTTATATTTTAATCATCTTAAAAAAATTAATCTTGGATTTTTTTTCGTTTATAACAAGATTTAAACCTGTATTTAAACAAATTTAGTCCCATTATCTATTGCATGGATGCACGAATCGGCCGATTCCGTGCGGAATCGGCCGATTTAAATCGGATCGGCGTCGCGTCGATCCGATTTCGGGGCCGACTCGATCGGCCCCGAATCGGGTCGTGAATCGGCCCGTTTCGGCCGATTCCGACCGATTTAACTCGGAATCGGAATCGGCCGATTTAAATCGGAATCTGTTTTTAGAAAATTACCAAAATACCCTAGGTATAATTTTTATTAAATTAATTAAGCATGGGTAAAATGGTAATTTGGATTTAAAAACCTAAATCACACCCCCCCCCGATTCTGTCGCCGCTTCGCTCCGTCGTGCTTGCGCCGTCGTCCCTCCGCCGTCCTCCGTCCGACCACGTCACCACCGCCCGACTCCGACCTCAGCTCCGCCCTCCGCCGCAGACGCTGCGACCGCCGCCCGAAGTCGGCTTCCGCCGGCCGACGCAAGCGCCGCGATTCGGCCGCGATTCCGCCGCCATTCCGCCACGACTCTGCCTTCCGACCCTCCGCCCGACCGTCCGACCCTCCGCCCGATCGTCCGACCACCCCACCGACGTCCGACGCTCCGCCCGATAGCGATTATCCTTCCGCTGTCCGACGCTTCCGCCGCGATTCCGCCGTCCGACCCTCCGCCCGACCTTCCGACCACGCCACCGTCGTCCGACATCAGCTCCATCCGGCCACGCCACCGCCGCCCGATTCCGACCACTAGCTCCGCCCTCCGCCGCGACTCCTTGGGTAAATTTAGATTTTTTTATTGAAATTGAATATTGCGATGTGAAGTGGAAATTGAAATTTATCTCTGATGTTCTAATTGATTAATATGAAGTGGAAATTGTGATGTCTAAATTCAAATTTTGATTAATATGAATAGGAAATTGTGATGTCTAAATTGAAATTTTGTGTGTGCGGTAAATTATGATGTGCGAGTATGTGCTATGTGCAAATCGTGATGTGCAAATTGTGATGTGCTTATATAGCTTGGAAGTCTTGAAAATTTGCTTGGTAGTGGTTTGATTGATGATGAATTTTTTTGGTATGCTAGTGTTTATATGCTAGGGTTTTTAGGAACTGTAATTGACAGTTTTTGCAGATAATTGTCTTTGCCTTGGTGTTCAGTTAATTGTCATTTGAAGTTATCAAAATTTCGAGATATCAGTCACAGGGAAGATGGATTTTGGATGGGAATATGGCACACCACTTGATGCATCTAAGAAGCAAGTCATCTGTAACTTTTGCGGAAAAACCATAAGTGGAGGAATATATCGCTTCAAGCAACATATTGCTGGACTCAAAGGAAATGTTGCTGCTTGTAAGAAAGTTCCTGAAGCAGATGCACAAAAAATGAAAGATTATTTCAAAGGTGTGGAAAAGGCAAAGAAAGAAAAACAAAGGATTAGAGAAGAAATAGGGTCATATGGTTTGAATGACTCAGATATGGAAGAGATGGAAGTTCGGGAGCAAAGTGTTAGGTGCTCTAAGTCAAGTACGAAGAGGAAGGCACCTATTTTTGAAAGTGAAAAGAAGAATACATCGGGTCAAATGAGATTATCTACGGCAATAGAAAAGAAAGCAAAAGAGCACTTCCACATAGCCATTGCTCGATTCTTCTATCACTGTGCCATTCCTTTCCATGTTGTAGACTCGCCTTACTTTCACAAAATGATTGATGTAGTAGGTAAATATGGAAATCAAGGGATCAAACCTCCGGGCAGAAATTCTTTGTCAGGCAATCTTCTTACTGCTGAAGTGGCTTCCATAAATGCTAGTTTAGAGGACATAAAAATAACTTGGAAGACAACAGGCTGTTCTATTATGTCCGACGGGTGGACCAATCAATTCGGTAGAACTTTGATCAACTTTCTAGTTTACTGCCCAAGAGGAATGTATTTCCTTGGATCAGTGGATGCTTCAGACAAAAAAAGGATGCTACGTATTTATTTAGTTTACTGGACAAAGTAGTTGAAGAAGTTGGGGAGGAAAATGTAGTGCAGGTTATCACTGATAACGCGTCGGCATACAAAGCTGCAGGGAAGATGCTAGAACAGAAGAGACCACATCTATTTTGGACTCCGTGTGCTGCCCATTGTATAAACTTGATGCTGAAGGACTTTGCAAAAATTAAGAAAGTTGGAACATGTATTATGAATGCACAGAAAGTCACCAAACTTATATACAACCACTCATGGTTGTTGGCTCTTCTGAGGAATAATTTTACAAATGGACATGAATTGGTGAGACATGGGGCAACTAGATTTGCTACTCATTTTTTGACGATTGCTAGTTTCCTGGAACACAAGCAGGCTCTGAAAAAGATGTTTGTTTCTGAGATGTATTCATCATCGAAGTTTGCAAAAGATGAGGATGGAATAGCAGCTGAAAATATTATCTTGAGTGCACATTTTTGGAAGAAGATGGAATTTGTGCATAAAACAATTGAGCCACTTCTTCGATTTTTGAGATTGGTGGATAGTGATGAAAGACCCTCGATGCCATTCGTTTATGATGAAATGCAAAAGACCATAGAAAAAATAAAAGAGGTACATGACATGAAAGTAGAGCGATACAAGTTATTTGTTGATATCATCACCAAGAGATGGGCGAATCAATTTTGTCATCCTCTTCATGCTGCAGCATATATGCTTAATCCTCAAACCCGTTATCGCCCTGACTCAAACATTGTATGCTCTTATTTGACTTACATTCCTTTTATGATTTTTTTAACAATTTCATATTGCTTGTGTTTGATTGGGAATAATTTTGTAGCCAAGTGAGGTGTATCGTGCATTCAACGATGTCATTTGTCGTTTGGAAGTCAATGAGGTAGCTCGATCCATGGCATCTTTGCAGGTCAAGATACTATTATTTTAAATTTTTATATATAAATGTTTATGTATAACTAAATATGATGATTCATTTTGTTTTAATATTTTGTAGTGGTCCGATTTTGTATCTGCAAAAGGAGATTTTGGACATTCTCTTGCCATTACCAATAGAAAAGTCCTCCACCCAGGTAAAATCCACCTTTCTCCATATTTCATATTTATTGCAAGTTTATAAGTAAATCAATTTATCAAATGTAGCATCATGGTGGGAGCAACATGGTATAAGCTGCCCTGAACTGCAAAAAATAGCGATTAGAATACTTAGTCAAACTTCATCATCATCGGGGTGTGAACGTAATTGGAGCACTTTTGACCAAGTACATACCAAAAAAGAAATCGACTTGCAAGGAAGAGAGTAAATGATCTTGTATATGTTCATTACAACATGCGGGTCAAAGAAAACGAGTTGAGGTGGAGGCATAAATATGATGCAGTTAGTGAACATTTGAGTTTAGAAGACTCGTTAGATGAGTGGGTTGGAGAACGAGACAACCCATCCCCATCGGTATGTTTAAATAAACCTTACATCACATTCATGATTTTGTGTATGAATTTTTTTGAATTGAAATGAATAGGGTATGACTTTTTTTATGCAGGATGATTTTTTTGGTACCAATATTGGCAACAATGATGGTGCAGATGAAGAGGCCTTTGTAGCAAATGAAAGTGGCAACACATTGAAAACTGCAATTGGATCGTGTTCTACTACGTCTGATGGTTTTTCTTTGCCTCCTCTTCCTAGTGGACAAAATATTGATATTGATGTACATAATGACTCCCAACAAAATTTGTCTTTGCCCCCTGAACCTGAGGGACTTCATATGAGTGGGAGTTCTATGCCTCCTTTTACACAGGGGTCTCGTGTTAATGCAGATGATAGTTCTACTATTTCGATTGGTGATAATGACTTAGACTCTGAAGCTGATTCAGATGATTTAGTATTAAGCACTGCGTAAAATTGTGTTGAACATTCATTTTTTGGACTTGTATTAATGTCTTGTTGTTATTATTTGATAGAACACAGATGATGATATATGAACATTGTGTATATATTTATGATATTGTGGTATTTTGATGGTAAATTGTGATGCTCTTTTAGGTATGTAATTATATGAAATTGTGTTCATTACATAAAGAGTATATTTTTCAGGTTTGCTCTTATTTGAATTACATAAAGAGTATGTTCTTTCAGGTATGACTCTACCGTTGTATTCTCATAATTACATACCTTTGTGATTGTTGTATAAATATTTGAATTTGTATATTTATGTTGAGAAATTATATAATTATGTATTTCAGGTATTTCTGTACTGAGTTGGCAAATTTTTGTATATGACCGATTTGAACCGATTCAACTGAACCGATTCCTTGCCGATTCAGACCGATTCCTGGCCGATTCAGACCGATTCCGATTCCGATTCACGGGAAAACCGATTCTGATTCCAATTTCGATTCATGCAACTATGATTTATTGCGTCTGAAAATTATCTAATCTCGTTTTAGGTTTGACTTTAATACTATTTAAATTATTATATTTAAACATAAATTGAAGGGCTCACTCATCTTTTTTTCAAAAATAATTAAATAAAATTAAAATTCGTACACGCATTTCTTCTAATATATACAGAACTTTCATTAGATAATCTTTCTAACGACACACTGAGAAGAGAGCAAGCAAACAAAAATCGGGGGATGGGGTAGGAGAGGAGAAATTGAGGGATGGATTGGCGTCCACTTGGGTGGCTCCTGATTACTAACATAAGTCAGCATCTTTGCGGTTGTGGCAGAGAGCTGCCACGCCTCACATTCCTTGTAATTTGCAGGTTTTGTCCCTTTTTTGTGAAATATAATCGGCTTGATTGGATTTTGCACGTTTTCAGTGTCGTCCAGAAGTTTTCTTTTATTCGCCGGTCGGTGTCCTCAGGCCGTGGCACCGATAATCCCATTCTATGCAAACCACGTACAAAATAGTTTCCAGGCGACCCTTTTTTTGTGTGTCTGTTACTGAAAATCTTTTAACCAAAAACATGTCTTCTAAAAGCCCCCCCAATATAAAACAGGCATATAGATCGTTTCTAAAAACGAACAATTTAACAGTGTCTTTCCCTCTTCCAATATTTCTTTCACCCTTTTCTTCTTCTTTCTTCTTCTTCTGGATGGGTTACAAAAAAAATTGCACTGAGATGGACTTCTGGTTAATGATCTCCTCTTGTCAACTTCTCCCAAAAGTCCACAAAATGTGGCCAAGCTCTACCTCTATTTCCATTTCCCTGCGTTTCTCCTTGTGAATCGGGCTATCAACTATGATAACTCAATTACTTTTGGTTTTTCTCAATCCAGGCAATGCCTGGTGGGCACTGAAGTATTGTTTTTCTTATTTTTCTCAAGCCCAAATTATAAACTTTTGGCTATTTAATAATTTAAACATGCACATAAAACACAAACCCTAAAATCCATAAATTGAAAAATGGTAATCGCAAGTTCTGGAACATAAATTCACTCTATAAATCCAGGCCTTCAGATTTTTTGCAATTATTGCGGTGAATGGAGAAAATGAATCATGCAAGGCATCAAGGATGAACGGAGAGAGGAAGAGGGATAGAAGAAATTTGGGTTTGATGGGCTACATTAGCAGTGTGCTTGTTTGTAGTTGGGTTCATAATCATGTTGTGGGTTACCCCAAATTGTAATGATAGTTTTGATGATAAGAAAATTGGTCCTTTGAACGGCTGTGCTTTCCTCCGACCAGCTCCTTGACCATTCCACCTCTCTTTTGGTCGATGCGGGAACTGGAGGAGAGTAACAAGCAAGCTACTTAACAGGTTCTAAGTGGTGGTGATGCCAATGGGTTGGGTTTGATCAGAGTTTTGCACGTCCTGACCCGGACCTGATGACGCCGACCTGATGTCAAAAATTCGAACCAAAATCGTGATATAGGAATTTTATTTAATTCCAACCCAAGCCACACCTAAAACTAGTTCATTAACCCGAATCTAATTTGGAATCAATAATAATATGTTATATATACATACCTAAAAAATATACAATTTTTTATAAAATTCTATAAGTATCCTAGTGATTTAATTTTATATTTATCGATGTGAATTTTAAATGGTGAGGCCTACTAACTTATTTCAAATAGGGGTATCAGTTTATAAAAGCTATATACATGTATATGAGTTGTAGCTTTATGTGTGTGTGTGTGTGTATACATATATACACACATAAAGCTACAACTACTATATATATAGCTTGTATAAGCTGAAATGACAAATTGTTTATAAAGATGGGGAATTTTTACGAATTCTTAAAAAAAAAACATTTTATGAATACAAGAATGAGTCATGGTTCAAAAGTTGTTTTCGACAAATAAAATTAACTTTTAAAAAGATGAATAATAGGATCTACATAAACCAATGAAATTGAGGCGAAATAGGTGTGTGGCAACCTTGATAATAAAATTAACTCTTTATAATAAAAATATCAACATCTAACTAATAAATAACAATACTATGTAATCATAATATAAACACCATCTAAATTTTCTTCACTTTTCACCACCTTAAATTTAAAAATTAGCCACATGGATTATACTTGTTCGATAATTTTTGTAAATTAATCAAAATGACAGTAGAGAAAAGTGGGGAAAAGTTTAGTAGTGCACGTTGAATTTCCCGATTCAATAAAGTCTCTACAACAACAAAAAGGGCAGGTGCAGGAGTTATTAAGTCCTCTTGTAAGTTGTAATTGTTAATTTGCTATAACTGATCAATGCTCATCCTTACCATGTCTAAATTCCTTTTTCCACCCTTTTCACTTCGTAGTTACTCTTCCTTAATTCTTACGTGAACGATGCATTGAAGTCTGTAGATTGAGCAACGGCAGCAAGCATCATCTTGCATCCAGCTTATGATCTGCTGCGGCTTTTAGACCGCACATGGTCGGATTTTGTGCTTGTCATCTTCTTGGTTTCCGGTTGGTAGACTTTAGTGGTGGAGCCGAAAGGGAGGGCCAGAACGAGGAGAGCAACCGTGGCGGGCAGGGATAAAGGATAAGCATAAGTTGGGAGGGAGACAAGAGAACTGGAGCGCTGGGTCTGGAAGAAACTGGGATCATGTGGTGCTTCCAATTCTTGCCTGCGACCGGTCTCACTTTCTGGGCTTCCAACTACCTACCAAGCTGAGGTGACACCTTGTTCACCTGAACTTTTGGCTCGGCCGCAGTCCCACTCCACTTGCCGCTTATCTATTAATCATAACACAATTACTTTATGAGCAGAAGTATTAATTAAATTTCTCTTTGAGCCTGTTTGAATGGTAAAAAATAAGAAAAAAAGCATACGAATTAAGGTATTAACACCACGTTGTTAGAATTTTCTCGATCAACATCATGCTAAATCATTAATAAAACAAACTTGATACAAAAGTGTACCTTAATCTTTTGAAAATATCTATACTCCAAATCTACATTTAAATTTTTAAGGTATAGATCTTCTAAATTGTTACGATGTAATTTATTCTTTAATGATGATGAGATGTAACAAAGAATATCATACATTTTAACTTGGAAACCATGACCTTTTATAAATAGATCTTTATATTTTCTTATTTATAATTAGTCCCATCATAATAAATTAGAAATAAGTATTCTGATCTCTACACATTATATAACTCTCATACTTAACTAAGTGATATTTCAATAAGTCTAATATTAAATACACAGTAATAAATTATATAAATAAGTTTATTAATAAGATAGTTTTTTATGTGCAATTAACTTAATATGTGAGACTATATATAGGGAATAAATTTTACAATCTTCCACTTCGTCTATATATTTTTTCAAATTATGCATTTATAAAATTTTAGTGCATACAAATTGTTACTATCTTAACCATAGTTTTAAATACCAGGCCGGACCAGCCAGTCTGACCCCATAATACCTACATTGGATAGCCATGCGGCTCTATCAGATTTTTAGCCCAACTCTTTATAAGATTGGGTTAGACCGGAATAATTTTAGAAATACCCGGTCCGGTCCCGTTCAGAGGGCTTGGGTGGGCCAAAATTTATTTTGGTGTTGATGTGGTCGATGGGATTCGGACTCCTTAGCCTCAACCAAGAAACTATGTTGACTTGTGTAACTATTCTTAATAGAAATAATATTTATTATTTAATCACTAGTGTTGAAGGAATTATAACAAATTATAAAAATTAATTGTAATAAAATGATAATAATTCTTCATATTATGAACCCAATTTTTAATTTCTAACTTATAAAATAAATAAACTATGATTAATAACGAGACTTATAATTTTTTTATAAAGAGTTATGTATTAATTTATTTTTTTAATCCGATATAATTTAGTAAACCCAGTTGAACCATATATACTGCATTACCGACCACAAATCCGATGTGATGGCCTATAAAATATTTAAAACTATGATCTTACCTATAAAATATCCCAAAACAATCTCGTCCACCAACTATGCCAATATAGGAGTAAAGTGGGTTTTGTCACGTATGTGTGCAAGTGACTAGTACAATTGATGACATAAATTAAGTATGGATGTGTGACATAAAAATTGTATGTAATGTGATCTAAATCATATCTATTTCCAACAGGCCTTATGTAATGACCCGACCCAAAATATAACATAATGGGGTCTAAGTCATCTCTTCAAAAGTGGTCAATCAAGTTAAAGATATACAATCTATTTTTATATATAAATAGGATTTTAACTCACTAAATAGTTATATGTGAAACTAAATTAAAGAATCTCACAATCCACCCAACTTAGAAAATTTTATCCTTAAAAATTCTACACTTGCCCTAGGCCAAGTGGTTTTTTTAGCCTATGATCAGTAGCCTAGTCAATGTCCTTATTCTAACCCATCATCTAATGCGAACTAAGTTGCTCTGATACTATCTGTAATGACCCAACCCAAAGTGCAATATAATGAGCTTAAGTCATCTCTTCAAAAATGGCTAACTAAGTTGAATACCTATAGTTTATTTTCACTTATAAACATGATCTTACTCTAATAGGTATTAGATTTGAGGCTAAGTTGAGGGATCTCACACCCTGCCTTATGATTAAAAGAATCAAAATACTTTCTAATACTTTCTGCAAAACTACAGTAGAAAGCCATCTTTATTGAGATCATACCAAAATTAATTAGAGTGGGAACCTAATGCAAATATTTTATATCTACAAAAAATAACTTTATACATAAGATGTGTAAATCTGAAATGAATATAAACTCCCAACTTAACTAACATACCAACAAGTGACATAACAATAATATAAATAATATGCTCATAAAAGGCCTTAAGTGTTAGCCCCTTGAGTGGATCCGCAAACATGAAATTTACTATTACACTATAAATACATGCTACTATGAAATCTTATTTTAATATATGATTGTTTATTTTTGTCAAAAAATAACTTTAGTGCAATTTTGTGACAAAAATTTTACATGTCATATTCCATAGTTTGATGCCTCATAACAAGGTATAAACTTGATTATTGTGATAGAAGAAGCTATGAGTGTTTGTTTTATATTCTACCTAGATATAGCTTCTCTAGCAAACATAAATATATAACTTAAAATGAATATATATAATTGTATAGAACCCAATAGAATCGAAGTTAGAACACCTAATGATCTCTAATTTATATGACTTTCAAAATGTAAGCATGCAATGCTTTACTGTCAATATTTCCCAAACATCTCTACTATATACGCAAGATCCAGTTGCATACATTCTTGTGCATATATACTACTCCCAACAACTTACACATATAGAAAAGGAGCAAACTAAACTCACCATCCTTAGTCGATAAAAATTGGCTAAGCACATTATCTGTAACACCCCGTTTCGGCTCACCCGTGAACCGACCCGGAAATGTCACCGGCGATCGAACCGTTTGCTAATCTATTGGGTTTGGTTAAGCCGACCCAGATCTGCCCTCGGCGTCTTAAGATGGAGATGCAAACATGAAATGCATGAATGGGAACGATTGGGTTCTAACCTGGTCCTACATGCATGCTATAATGTACAAGCAAAAACAAGACAAACAATAAATGAGAAACCAAAAATATATATATACTACTACGTAAAAACGGACAGAGTTTCCCCTAAAAGTGCAATAAGGGCCAACCTGTCCACAACAAAGGTATATAAATACTTTATGAAAATACGGTAACACATAACAATCTACCGTAACATTCAATCATTATCTCATTCATTTTTACCTGAGCCGAGTCTGAACTCCAAGGCTCCCTACTCATTCATATTTATCTGTTCGTTTCATAACAAGTAATTCATCCGAACAAACACATCAAAATTATCATTCACGTAGTGAAAACACACCATCATTATAGATTACATGCGGCAGGTACATGTGTGAGCAGTTCTCTGCTGCTCCTCCGCAGTCCTGACAGCTTTCATCGTTGGCATTCTTCACCTACATATATATAGAAAAATCGTCAGTAACGAGTGTTACCGGCCCGGAAAATAACTAATATCAATCTGGCACAGGAGAGCAAACTCTCCTGTTGAATCAAAACCATATACTTCCTCAAGAACTCTCATCAGGGCACATACGGGAGCCGTCGCCGTCGGGCCGTCGCCCTCGGGTCGACAACGTCCCCCTTTCTTTCTCATTCTCATACCTTGGCCATTTCTCTATCGCTTCTCGCATCAAATCTCATTCCTAACCACCCTCTGCACCTTCCATATTACTCCTGGCCTTGAGTACAAAGGCCGAGCACTCTCAGGCAGTCGCCTTCAGTACCCTTTGAACCACAAGTTTAGACATGCGCTGCATTGCAGTACCCGTAAACCTCCACACTTCTCCGGGTTTGAGGAACTCAAAGGTGGAGTTGTCCGGATCCTTCGAGAACGAAGTGGGTTCTCCCCAGCTCCAGAGCCCGCTCCTCCAAGCACACGCCCTATCTGAAGACGTGGCCGTAAGTAACCCTCATCCCATCTCTCACCGAAAACGCGAAAACTATATATATATAGGCCTGGGTTGGGATTTATACAATAGGCCCGAAGGCATCGTGAGCTGGATTTGAAGTTCGAAAACAAACTCGAGGGATCTCATCCTCGAGGGTTATTAATCCGAAAAAAGAACCGTTGGCTAAATGGCCCGAGTTAAGTGGGATCCGATAAAACGTCACTTAACTCGTCCTGCACATAATAAATCAAATACACAATAGAATAGCGTAAATCAGAGAACGAGTCCTAAACGGACCTGGTAGAAGCTCCAAACGGGTCCACGCGCCTAGGCGGCGAGCTCCAACACCGTACCTACACAATCAAGCTAAAAACTAACGCCCACATGATGAATCACACATCCTATAGCATGCACACACAATCAACACAATCACGCATCAATCAACACACATCATCCTATATCAATTCTAGCAAGTCTACTTAGGCTAGTTTGCATTAGATCATGATCATTACCTAGTTACCCTAATTAGTTTCTTAGCCTCCATTTTTAACACCACTCAATCAAACAAATTTCATATTTTATCCTTAATCAAATCTACATTTATATATATTATTATAACACATAATTCACCAATCCTAGCATGCAATTCTAATAATCAATACTTTCAAATAATTAAGTTAAAATAAATTATACCTCGCGTCGTAAAAAATCGGCGATGTCTAGGGTTTCCGTTTCGTGGCTCAAAACTCAAATTCGGCACCTAGCGGCGTCCGAAGTCCGATCAGATTGGACTGGGTGCATTCGGCGGATGATCCGGCGAATTTCCCACGAATCCAATTTTCCGGCTGTTCCGGCGGTTTTTCGGCGAGTGTCGGCGGTTTTCTGGCGATGATTTGGGATGGAGCAATCAGGGGGTCTATCGGCACCATCTCGACGAGCTTGGTCCGATGGTGGTGTCAAACAGGGTAGCCTGGGCGGTGATGCTAGCTCACAAGTTTTTGTGACTCAACTCGAACTCGAATAATTTTAAGCTCAATTCAAAACTCGATCTTAAAAAATCGACTTGTCTTAACTGCAATAAACCCGATTTCAAGTTATATAAAACTAGACTCAATTTGACTCGAAAAAAACTAGATTCGGCTTGAAACTCGATTCAAATTGACTCGATGTCTAATATAAACCTTTAGTAATTTTTTTCTTTAACAATACATAGATAGTATAACATTAAAAATGATGATTTTGTAAAACCCGTGACTCGAGTCAGAGTTTTACGTTACCGAACCAGTCGGTTCAACCGTTGGTTCGAGTCGAGTCAGTTTCATGAACCGCGTGCTGAGTCGAGGCCAACCGTGAGTTATGAGCGATGAGAGTCAGGTGTACCGGAATATATGATGATAACGTCGAGGAGATGGTGAGAGATGAGTTATCAGAATATATGAAAGTATGCAGTATTTTTTTCTTTTATATGTTTGATCGTAGAAATAGTTTTAGGCCGAATAACGCATTAGGACGCGTTGGATTATATTCGGGTGGGTTATTAGTTATAGAGCATGTCATTTGGATGTTGTTGTGTTTGTTTTATTTTATGGAATTTTTCCATATTTTTCTAGATTTTTTTAGGATTTATTACGAACTAGTTATTATTTTGACTCGAGTAGGAATCGAGTCAATACTTATTTACGAATTTGCCATTAGAGTAATTCTTCTCCTTTCCCGACACTTCCTCACCCAAACCCTATCGCCGCCCACCATTGTTCGTCGCCGCCACCTGCCGCCGATCAACGTCGCCCCACCCCGCCGTGCCAGTCGCCGTGCCGCCACGACCCACCCCGGCCACCGTCTCGCCGCCAGGACGCCGGAATCGCCCCACGAAACCGCCTAGGCCGTCGCCACTCCGAGCCGGATTCCGCCGCCGTTCGGGCCGCCGCCGCCGCCGCTGTGACCACCGACGTCTCACCCTCTCGCCGTCGCCGACGTTTCCCCCATCATCCCGACCGCCGTCGAGGCCGGCCGCAGCCCCGATCGGAGCACGCCGCCGCCGCCACCCATTTTCGACGCCACCGCCGACAGCCATCGCCAGCCTCGGTTGCTTTGTTTGACACCACCATCGGACCAAGCTCGTCGAGCTGGTGCCGATAGACCCCCTGATTGCCCCGTCCCGAATCATCGCCGGAAAACCGTCGGAATCCGCCGGAAAACCGCCTGACACTCGCCGGAAAACCGCCGGAACAGCCGAAAAATTGGATTCGTGGGAAATTCGCCGGATCATCCGCCGAACGCACCCGGTCCAATCTGATCGGACTTCGGACACCGCTAGGTGCCGAATTCGAGTTTCGAGCCACGAAACGGAAACCCTAGCCGTCGCCGATTTTTGACGACGCGAGGTATAATTTATTTTAACTTAATTATTTGAAAGTATTGATTATTAGAATTGCATGCTAGGATTGGTGAATTGTGTGTTATAATAATATATATAAATGTAGATTTGATTAAGGATAAAATATGAAATTTGTTTGATTGAGTGGTGTTAAAAATGGAGGCTAAGAAACTAATTAGGGTAACTAGGTAATGATCATGATCTAATGCAAACTAGCCTAAGTAGACTTGTTAGAATTGATATAGGTTGATGTGTGTTGATTGATGCGTGATTGTGTTGATTGTGTGTGCATGCTATAGGATGTGTGATTCATCATGCAGGCATTAGTTTTTAGCTTGATTGTGTAGGTACGGTGTAGGAGCTCGCCGCCTAGGCGCGTGGACCCGTTTGGAGCTTCTACCAGGTCCGTTTAGGACTCGTTCTCTGTTTTACGCTATTCTATTGTGTATTTGATTTATCATGTGCAGGACGAGTTAAGTGGCGTTTTATCGGATCCCACTTAACTCGGGCCATTTAGCCAACAGTTCTTTTCCGGATTAATAACCCTCGAGGATGAGATCCCTCGAGTTTGTTTTCGAACTTCAGATCCAGCTCACGTTGCCTTCGGGCCTATTGTATAAATCCCAACCCAGACCTATATATATGTATAGTTTTCGCGTTTTTGTGAGAGATTGAATGAGGGAAATCCGACTACCGTGCTACGCGAGCGGGCACGTGTGAGTCGATAGTGGGCTCTGGAATGGTGTACGAGCCGTTTCATTCCCGAGGGATCCTGACAACTCCACCTTTGAGTTCCTCAAACCCGGAGAAGTGTGGAGGTTCACGGGTACTGCATTGCAGCGCATGTCTAGACTTGTGGTTTCAAAGGGTACTAAAGGCGACTGCCTGAGAGTGCTCGGCCTTCGTACTCAAGGCCAGGAGTAATATGGAAGGTGCAGAGGGCGGAAAGGAATGAGATTTGATGCGAGAAGCGATAGAGAAATGGCCAAGGTATGAGAATGAGAAAGAAAGGGGGACGCTGTCGACCCGAGGGCGACGGCTCCCATAGGTGCCCTGATGAGAGTTCTTGAGGAAGTATATGGTTTTCATTCAACAGGAGAGTTTGCTCTCCTGTGCCAGATTGATATTAGTTATTTTCCGGGCCGGTAACACTCGTTACTGACGGTTTTTCTATATATATGTAGGTGAGGAATGCGAGCGATGAAAGCTGTCGGGACTGCGGAGGAGCAGCACGGAACCGCGCACACATGTACCTGCCGCGTGTAATGTATAATGATGATGTGTTAATGCTATGTGAATGATAATTTTGATGTGTTTGCTTGGATGAATTGCGTGTTATGAAATGAACGGATAGATGTGAATGAGTAGTGAGTTTGGAGTTCAGGCTCGGCTCAACCGAAATGAAAGAGATAATGACTGAATGCCATGGTAGATTGTTATGTTTTATCGTATTTTGCTAAAATATTTATATACCCTTGTTGTGGACAGGTTGGCCCCTATTGCACATTTAGGGGAGATTCTGTCCGTTTTTTCGTAAAAATTAACGAATTTTTATTTAAATTTCTTGCCTATTGAATGGTTTTATTTTGCTTACATATCATAGCATGCATGTAGGACCGCGTTAGAACCCAATTGTTCCCATTCATGCATCTCATGTTTGCATCTCCATCTTAAAACGCCGAGAGCAGATCCTGGTCGGCTTAACCGAACCCAGTAGATTAGCGAACGGTTCGGTCGCCGGTGACATTTCCGGGTCGGTTCACGGGTGAGCCGAAACGGGGTGTTACAATTTAGTACAAAATTAATTAAATCAAAAAAATCTAATAGTTATTATATGATTATCAATTATAAAGAATATCATTTATAATTTTACAAAAAAATTAAAAAAAATATTGCATTATAGAGAATAAACTAGATCTTCAAACTGATGGTGATGAAACTCAAACAAGACTGATACTCGACTTGAACTCGATTAGGCTTGACTTGAATTTGAACTAAAATTACTTGACTCGAAACCATGTAACTCGAAACTCAATTAATTTATCTAATGAGCCGAGTTCGATTTGAGCGAAACTCGACTCGATTTAGCTTGTGCATAGCCCTAGGTAGAACTCTACACCCAAAAAACAAATGAGGTTTCACCAATAGTTTTTATTTGTCTAGATAAAAATATTTTGGTTTCACGCAAAAGATTCATATTTCTTCGGAGTAGAATATCATCTACATATAGTACCAAGGATAATAAATTTGTCCCCCCTGATCCTGACATATATGCACTAAACATCAATATTTTTTAAAAACTAAAAAGGTCAAAACTTGATCAAACTTTATAGTATTGCCAATAGAATGCCTCCTTTATCATAAATGGACTTATTAAGTTTAGTTACATACAAGGTGATTTGAATTGTGACTTAAAGTTCTCTGGCTTCAATCAACTTATCTTGAATGTTTGTCAAGGGAAGCAGCATAATTGTTCTAAATTATTTCTCCTTTCTTGAGTGATTCTTCTTTAAGGCACTTTAATATGTTTGTTCAACTCCTATCAATTGTAAGAACTGATGGTCAATGAACAAGACTAGGAGTAATAACATAAAATGTGTTTTCTTTATCAACAGTATTATGAAAAATGTTAACAAACTCCACTATAAACACAACATCTAAAATATGATCACTCCCGATGTATTCAACATCTTTAATAAATTAGGCATTCTTATTCATAAAAAGGATCAAGTGAAGAGATCGTAAAATTTAAATCCCTTAATTTTTGTTCCAAGTAGCCTATAAAGTAGCAACTAATTATTCCATAATCCAGTTCTTCTTATATGGCCTATACGGTCAAGCCTCACTTGGACAACCACTAAGTACCTAATACTAAGCTTTGTACATGTCCACAACTTGTATGGGAATTTTACTATTGCTTTGTTAGAAACTCAATTCAAAATATAAACTGTTATTCAAATAATATATTATATTTGCCTGAAATATTAATCAAGTCAAATTTGATAGCTTTAATTTTCTTGCCTAATTGATTTTCAATTTTGACTTTGAAATCTTTAAACACCTCTGTAAATTATGACTTTTCATAAATGAAATACAAACAACCACAACCAAAATAATCATCAACAAGGTTGGTAAAATATTGTTACCCATTCTAATAAGTTGTAGGGAAAGGACCACAAACGTCTCCATAAATCAACTTTAAAGATTTTGTGTGGCTAGTGGAGCCTGTATTTATACAAATTTTAAAATATAAAAAAGCAAAGAAATTGAGAATTCCATCTAACACAAGTCGTAGTCTTTATTGAAAAATAAAACTTAATCACTTATGTCATAACATCAATGAATTCGCATTTGTTAATTTATTTTTAGCACCATAATTACTTAAATGTAAATTCTCATACCTTTTAGAGGATTGATGGTCTAATTTATATAATTTATCTATTAGAATACCGGCTCCAACGTTATTAGAAATTAGAGAAATACAACAAATTCCATTTCCAAATAAACAAATTTATCCGGTTTTGTTCAAATAGGAAACATAAATTAAATTATGCCCAAAGGACGGTAATATAACAGTTTTCTACTATTTTAAATAAAATCAGTATCTAAAATACCCTAAAGACCCCATTAACCTCATAGAAACCTCACTACCATTTTATGTATAGATGGATCTTTCAACATTAATGAACATTTGGCTCCTAAGGCACCCCTGCAATGTGATAAACATGTGAATAGTTGCAACCATGTCTATCTATGAAATGTGACATGTTACTCAAGCCAAATTAACTTGTGAACAAATAAAGTTGAAAAGTTCACGTATTTTATCACGCTAATTAGTGTACTTGGAGTAAATTATTATAACCCGCTTTTAAAAGAAACAGATATGACCTTAATTTTGTTACTTCTGCTCCTTATGTTGAGATCTTCATATGCATTTTCTTTATTCACTATCTTTTTTCACTTTATGTTAGTAATTTAGACTTTAGGAAAAATTTCAAAATGAGCACTTTTTGTCCTATCTTATTACAGCTCCTCTTCTTCATACATATTGATTTATAAACTTTAAAGTACATTTCTACTTTTAAGTATGATAAATTATTTTAAATAGACTACATTGTGTAGGTAGAGAGTAAAAGACTAAATACACAAATATGTCATTTGATAACCCTAAATTTAGTGTTTTTAGTCTTATAAGAAGATTAGGCATTTCTCAAATGTGCTCCCTCCTCGTATTTTCTAGAACTTTATTCTCCATTGAATTGATAATACTAAGAATAATACTTATTTTGACCTTTTCATTAGCAACAAATTAGTTTACAATTTGTTAAAAAAATCTATGGCATTTTACCCTTTCAAAAATATCACCCCTTACGGATTCTAGAAAAGAATATTGTATGATCACAAGACTAATATGGTTAGACCACTTCAACTTCTAATATGTGGTTTTCTGAGTAGTAAAACTTTTATTACTCGGATTTATGGAGCAATCAAATCTTAATGTATAGTCAAGATCTATACAACCAAACATAATTATAAAGTGCACTTTCCAAATTTCAAATTTTTATATGATTTAAAATAGGGAATTAATTATATTTGTAAATATAAAATTACTATAAGGGCATAACTAGAGATGATAAATTTTACATGGTAATCAAATATTGACAATAAATCATGCCAAACAATAAACACTCCTTTGGGTCTACTTGACTGCTTGCATGGAAGAACCGAATAATTGTTACATATTATTACTATATATAATTCTACCAAATATTGACACCTTCCTTTGGGTTGGGCAAAATTCATATGAATTTACCACACATCTCTCATTAAATGATGAACAAATAGTCAACATTCTGTAATTTATACATGTAAAAATAAAGTGCATATTTAACACAAGTACATGTAAGTGGCACCCATTATGAGATACCTAGCATGATATTGCAATTTGGTCTTTGGACAAAAATCACAACTCATAAGTGGTACTCTCAAACATAGTACATGAATATTAATGAGAAACATGCTTAGTAATATCCCATCCTTTGAGTCAACATACTATAAGCAAGACAATCTAAATTCATCAAATATCTGTAACTATAATTATCTAGCCAGAAACTAACCTTTCTTTGGGCCGATTAGTTTCCTCATAGATAATATATGTCACCTTTTCTAAAATAGATAAAAGTTCGCTAATAGAGGTTACTTTGACAACATATTAGATCAATTGAATCAAATTCATAAAAAAGGCACAAAACTGATATAGATAATACCCTTTAATAGTATAAAGTGATGGACAAAACTTTATCCCCATGGTAATTTAAATCCGAAAAGCCACAAACTAATCACAAGATCTCAATGACTCAACATGAAGAAGCTCTATACTAATTATTAGAATTCTCTAGATCAACATCATGTTAAATCATTAAGAAAATAATCTAGATGCGAAAGCATACCTTAATCTTTATAAAAATATATATACTTTAAATCCATATTTGAATTTTCAAGGAATGGATATTCCAAATTATTATGTATGGTCTGATTTATTCTTTATTGATGATGGGATGTCTGAAAGAAAACCATATATCTAATTTGGGGACAACGACCATTTATATATAGATCTTTAGATTTCATTATTTCCAATTTTGCCCATCATGATAAATTAAGAATAAGTATTTCGGTCTCTGCACATTCTATGACTATCATATTTGAAGTAACTGATATTTCAATAAGTCTAATATTAAATAACGATAACAAATCACATACGTAGGTTACAAATAAGATAGCACAATTAACACATAGAAAATTAAAATAATGCCAATTTTGAGTGTTTGATATCTTTAAAGAGTTATTTTGTGCACATTTTTTATCCAACTTGTAGGAATTGAGAAGATTTGGGCCTTGTCTAAAATGACTAGGTAGCCAGTAAGACAACTCACCTCTTAGTGTTTATCAAGATCACTACTTATATTATTACATATATTGGACTATTCTCAACCGGCATTGGTTTGTTTCTACATCATTATGCGATCTAAATATATAAATATATATTATGTACTATCAATTTAATATATTATTTTCTTTATTTGATTAATTTGTCAAACTCATATCTAATTCCTATTTGATTTTTCAAAGTGTTGCATTTTAAAAAATTATGCAAATTTTGAGGTAAAAAAAATTTGATATTTACAAATTTGGACAAGATAAGGATGAGAACACCACAAATCCATATCCGGTTCAAATATTTTCAAACATATAATATATCTAAACAATTAAAACTTAATTGGATCCATGTTAGAATCAGAGACAAACCAATCCGGAAGGATTATCATCCCGATCAATTTTGTAGATATTAGATATCTGAAACGATCCTTGTTGAATACTATAAGTTGCGGTAGTAACACTCTTTTCGCATATAAAAGTTGGGATCGCTGGCCATTTCCAAGCTAGCATGATTTACGGATAAAGAAGAGGTTTTTTAAAGTAAGGGATGATTATAATTATTGAACTTGACCTCAAAGCATTTTAAAATTTCAACTTAATCGATGGATTGAATTCTTTCTTCTTAATTAATTTTGACCAATATTTTGATAAACTTGATCAAGATTTAATTTAGTCCACTATTTATGGACCCTTATTTAGAGGCCCTTCTCTTTTATATTAGATTTTGGATGCCATCCCAAAGGTTTCATTAGCTTCTATTTAAGCAAGATCTAGCCAAGTGTCATTATATAGCTTTTGCTTAAGCAAAATCTGTTCAATATTTAAAACTTTTTTGAAAAAAATGCATATTATATTGATCACATACATAAGACTATCAATGTTATTTTCATTTTAGAATATTCCAAATTATTGTTTGTCAAAGAGATATGATCAAACTCCATCTTTGTTAATAAGACTTCATGACTCCAAACAGGTTTGATAAAACCAAGTTAATTAACGGGTGCCTCTAAAGAGGTTTAATAAAACCATAGTAATAACACAAATTATATGCTTATAATCAATTTGAATTTATCGATATTTTTTCATTTATATTAGTTCTTGTCGATTATATTTAAATCTTGATTATATCATTTTGTGTCAACATGCAATTAAATAGATTCCAACTAGAGGATTCAATCCACAAACAACGAAGTCATCTCCAAGTAACCTGTTTTAAAATTATGATATCAATTAACAAAGATAGCCTATTTTATAAAGGAAAATTAAGGTGGTTTATTAAATAAACCGATCAAACTCAAGGTGTGGAAATTTTATAAACAATAATAATTCTAATTAGATTGGTAATGTAGATAGCTGCATAACATATATTACTTTTTTATAAACAATAATAATTCTTCTGAGTATATTTAATATAACGCAATTGATTCAAAAAATGATATCTAACTCATTTTTTATTCTAATTATGTAGTTAAGCTTGTAATTTATGTTTTTCCATAAGGCAAGAACTCCATAGAGCCCAATTGATTTGATTAGAAATTAAAATATTATTAGTATGTTAAAATGAGTATCTAGTGCTATTAATTGAATGAGACAACTCATAGTCATTTGGTATTTGGTTATATTTGACTTGGCTAAAAACTCAAACATTTAAATAGTTAGTTCGAATTCGACTCAAACTCGAATTCCATGAGATGAGTTAGAGTAAGAAAGTGTTCGCCTTGACTCGACTTGATTATAATTTGAACTTGCCCGAACACAACTCATAACTCGGCTTAAACTTGACTCAATGATATAATATATAATATAATAATATATATCAGATTTAATGTATTAATTTGGTATCAAACTGGATGATTGTTGTAATTATGTCATAAAAAAGGTCATGTGCAAATATTTTTTAAATAAATGATATTTTTTTCTTTATCTCACATGAATAGTCTAACATTCTTTTGTAAATCACACTCCACCATTTTTTTACTTTTTATAAATGATTTTACTCCTGGCCAATTATGAGCCGGTTTTGAGCTTGAGTAGAAGTGGTCTTGAGCTCAAACCGAGCTGACTTCAAGCCTAATCGAGTCAAATTAGTTTTAAGCTCTTAAAAAATTAAGAGTTTATATACATTTACGCTTGAATCAAGGTCGAGGAGTGTAAATATTATTTGAGTCAATATCCAGTATTTATATTCAAATCTCGCTTGATCTTGAGTCGATTTCAATCGATCATCGAGTTTTTCGAGTTAAACTCAAGTACATATTCATCTCGACTCGTTTGCTCATTTAGTGTCCTTATTAATATCAACTGTCGGTGAATATTATCATATCAGCTCAAGTGAACATGAGTCTCTAAATTAGGAAGATGGTTAGATGAGGAGAATATTTGCACTTATTAATATTAAATACTCGCTAATAATATTCCATGACGGGGTTGCAACTATAAAGATGGCGAGGTTGCATGGTGACCTCAGAATAGAGTGGGAGCAGGACTTGGAGACGCGGTTATGGAGACGCCCTTGAACGTGACCGTTGATGAGCCCAAGGGCATCTCTACGGGCGTCTGCAGGGGTTTCCAAAAATTTATCGTACAGTGGATCCCATCCCACGTCCCATGCATCCCATATAAAGCTGTTGCCCATAAAACGTGACTCAAACGAGGAAGGACGGACAAGGGTAGATTTTGTTGGAACAGACATCTCAACTTGCAGGGCAAGGGCAACGAGAACGTGCCGACTACAACCCAAGATGCAAGTAAACGGAGCGGTCGTCTCCATACATACATTAATATATATTACTAATTTAATCTCAATTCTAAATCTCATCAATTCAATTCATGGGCAAGGCTAAAGGCCATGCATCATTAACAACACAAAAACATCGAGAAGCCTGCTTGACTTGACCCTGCAACAAGGTACAAACCTTGGTTACGAGACTGATCCGCAACAGACAACAGCAACAGGGGACATGGACAGGCCCTGGACCTGGTTAAGCTGGTAAGCAGCAGCAGGTCCCTCCACTATCTCTCTCTCTCACTGATCATCTTAACCCCTTTGGGAATCGGTGATTTATCCTTTGGAAGCAATTGCCGCTGCACATGCAGTGAACCTTGAAGTTCATGCACTTTGCTGATAAATATCCAGCATCGTCTAAGCCACCTCACCTGCTGGCCCAGATCAGTTTTCTGTTAAAATTGGCTGTTTCTTAAGCAAGCGTGAGAGAATCCGGATATGCCTTTCTATTGCCCCTTGCCTGTACGCAATTAGCAAAAGAACGGATCAGGATTCAAGTCACTCAACATTATTAATGAATATGTTTATCATTTGGACGCCAAGGCCGTTAACCCTCAAGATAACCCAAAAGGAACCCCCAACCCCTCTGAGTAATTGAAAAAGTAGATTCGTCCCCTCTACTAATTAATGGCGTCCTAATCCCTCCCCACTCGCCACTCCCAACCCATAATCCGTCCTCCAAAGGTCAATCCAAAAAATCATTAACAAATACTTCCCACTCTTCATTAACAAATCTTCTACACACAAATATCACGCCTAGTAATTAATCGAATAAAAACCGAGCTCACAAAACACGAATGAATCAACATGGGAACTATAGTCACACGTTTTTCCAACCTTGAAAAGCCAATCCCCCATTCCAATAAAACACTGAACAAAACCCAAACGTTGACGGAAGAAACAACACGAGACATTCCTATTCCTACCCATCTATATATATAAACCCAAACCCCTCTTCCCAATTCTCATATCACACACCCACAACCCCAACCCATCGAGGTACGACTAGTAGTAGCATGGAGTACGTCAAAGGCGCCATCCTTGGCCGAGGCAGCTTCGCCACCGTCCACCTCGCCTTCGCCGGTGAAGACCCTCGGAGAATCATCGCCGTCAAGTCGGCCGCCGTCTCCCAAGCTGCCCCGCTCCAGAGAGAGGCCGATATACTGTCCAGGCTTCAAGGATGCCCAGAAATCCTGACCTGCTATGGACATGGTGCTACGGTTGAGAAAGGGATGGAGTTGTATAATATCTTCATGGAGTACGTCGCTGGCGGTACCCTCTCTGACCACCTCCACGCCTCCGGCGGACGCCTGCCGGATCGAGCAGTCGCACGCCTGGCCAGGTCGGCGGTCCGGGGACTCTGCTTCATTCACTCGGCCGGGTACGTCCACTGCGACATCAAGCCACAGAACCTCCTCGTCACACCCTCGCTTGACGTGAAGATCGCCGACTTCGGCCTCGCCAAGGCCGCCGGCGAGCCGTCGCCAGCGCAGCTCCGGGGAACGCCGCTGTACATGTCGCCGGAGGCGGTGGCGAGGGGCGAGCACGAGGCGCCAGGGGACGTGTGGGCGCTCGGCTGCGTGGTGGCCGAGCTGTTCTCCGGCAAGCCGGCGTGGGTCGCCGGCGACGTGGCGGGGCTGCTGTTTCGGATTGGGTTCGGCGGGGACGCGCCGGGGATCCCGTCGCTGGCGTCGGGGCAGGGTAGGGACTTCATTGCCCGGTGCTTGGAGAGAGACCCGTCGAAGCGTTGGACGGCGGCAATGCTCCTCACCCACCCTTTTCTCGCCGTCGAAGATGAAGACGACCGAGAAATGGAAGGCGCACCGGCGAACCACCCATCGTATTCTCCAAAGGGTGTTCTTGATTTGAGCTCTGGGTTCTCATGGGGAGCAGAGTCCGTTGCTGTCGTAGCTCTAACAATAGAGCAGGAACGAGTTCGATCATGTTTATCCCCATCGGATCGAATCAGCGAGCTTGCATCGGAAGGCGATCCTCCGAGCTGGTTCTCGTCTTCCTCGGACGATTGGATCAGTGCATGGGAGAGTGATTCCGACATTTCTCAGACTTGCAGTGATGACCCAGAGTCTGCGTTGGAGATGATGGTGGCGGGAAATGGAAGGAGTGATCAAGCCGGTGTTATTGAGCTCGAGAGCATTGGCTCTGATGCGAGTTCAAGCACTGCAAATGATTCGATTCCTGCGATCTCATCTGGAAACAAGCATCGGTGCTGTTTGTGTGATGATCTGTTTTCTGATCATGGTTTTATGATTGGAGAAACCACGTGGAGGAGTTGTAGTTGGAGTAGGAGTACCACCAAGGGATTAAGATTGATTGATTCTAGGATTAGTGAAGTGGAGAAATGTAACGATTGTGATGAACATGCTAAAAATGATCATTTACTTTTATACAATTTCAAGTTCAATTAATGCTTCCCCTATCACCCTGATTACGATTTTTTTTTTCCAAAGCAACCAAATCTTCTTATTATTTCGTGGCATTAGAACCCAACCCAACTCAATTACGCATAGATCCGATGGCCCCAAAAATTTTTATTCGGACTTGGGTTCGGCTTCGCTCAGCACTAGCAATTGCTAATTATCACTTAAAAATATAATATTTTTTTTCAAAGAAAAAAATATTTATTTTTGGAAAAAAATAAAAGTAATTTCTTAGTTGTAATTATTTGAGTTAATTATTGAATTTGAGATATTTATAGCACATTGATATACTGGATCTTGGTCTTTTTTGCCACGCGGCCCTCGCTGCGCGTGCAACAATATTGGGACGACCTACACTGAGCGTGAGACACACGCAAGCTATAATGGCGTACTCTATTAAGAAAATTAATTTGATTATTTAATTACTAGGATTTATAGAATTTTAATTTGAGGTAGAGCCACTGCTGGTAGATAATTGGGTTGGGATTTTAAAAAAATCGGATCGACTGGCTTTGAATTTTATTACTCTAATACGACCGGCTTGCTTTAAAATCGTTTATGATTTTCATTAGACTTTGACTTTGGTTTAATTACTGGAGAGGCAAACCTGATAATTATAATATCATAGGATGGGTTGAAGCATATCTGGATTGGGTCAACCCCTACTTTTAGTTGGGTAAAACTTATTTTGATTTGACAAAATTTTTAATTTGTTTTGATTTATGCTCTTATTTTTTATTTGTGGGAAATCATATCTGCTACATTTATGAAACTTTATGATAATCCACTAAAATACTTTACTTGAATAAAATCTCATCTGCACCGGCGAAAGAAGACTTCGATGGCAATAATCATCAGAAATCAAAATGTTCTACGAGTTTTGGAAAATTTTACAGGTTTACATGATATTTTGCAAGTTTATTTATTCATCTTCATTTTTTTCATTTTTCGAAGGCCATCTTCATTTTTTCATTATAGATTTGTTTGCATAAAATTAATCCCCTCCCACTGGGGGAAATTTTTTTCCAATCTTATCGATCGAACAATCTCAAATGTTATTGTCGAGTCAGTGGAGGACCCCTTCCCTGTAAGAGTCCAATAAAGGCTCGAAATGCAGGAACCTAGGAACATGAACACAAATGGCTGCAAATCAAAGTTCCAACTTCCTTGTCCAAATTCAGGCTCCACATCTATCAAGCATTGCCAACAAATCTTAGCCTCGTTTGGAACATCAAATGTGCAAGGCTGAAACTCCAAGTAGTCAAAAATTAGGATTCACTGGACATACCAGTGATGGAGCGATTGATATCAACTACTTTTCAAGGAGCGAAATGGCATGGAAATGTCCTTGCGCAGCCCATCACCAGTATGTATGGTCTTTTTAAATAATGATCTAGACCAGTCGTCCCCGCAGCCTTTGTCCTACCCAAAATCTGAGTTTGACTGTGGCTTGCACTTCATCTCCTTGTTGGGTCAATCAAAACGACGCGGTCAATCCCCTTGTGCTAGGACTTGATACATTCAATGTCGCCATTTTGTACGAGGTCATTTCATATGCAACCGTCCTTCTCTGTTCAGTCTACGCCTGTTAGAGCAGAATCTGGATAAGCATCTACTGTATTAAATTAAAACGAAGCTCTTTTGCCCATAAAAAGTGCAGTTGCAATTAACTAGTCAACCGATTTATATGCGTAAATTGATGATCTTATCGTCAAGTTGTTTATGATGTGAAGCTTTCACCGGCAGAGTCTGGACTTGGGATTAACAGGGTGTGGACAAATAAAATGGATGGGATATAGGTATAGATTGAAGGAAGGGTCAATCTCTGCAATTCTTTATCTTACAACTGCTATTTCTGATGATCTGTCTCCCCACTTATAGCAAAGCCGGGTCATCTTCGAACAACTTCTTTATTTTTCTTCGTTGACTCGAGGCTACTCCGGCGAGGATCACAGGACAACTTCACCGGAACTTTTTTTTTTGGATGTTCATATTTAAGAAAAGAAATGGAGGCTCCTACTTTTGACCTGCATAGCTGGATTAAGCTTTATATTTAACTCAATTTAAATTTAATGAGTTTGAGATTGTGCTTATTCAACTTGGCTTACTCGATTATAATTATGTGGTATAACATATAAATTATACCAGCAATTAGCTTGGTGAACAAGGAGGGTATTGGACATGTCTATCCGATTTCTTTAATAATATACATTTTTAAAAAAATAAAAAAACATAAATTCATGGCAATTTTAATTTTTAACTATCCATTTCACATATACTAATGTAAAAATTAAAATTTTATCCTAACTCTTACGACAAAATTTTAAAGCTAATTATATTAATGAAAAATATAAGTAAAGATATGAATTAAGCTAACACGAGTTTGACTTAATATTGGATTAAGAAGTACCAACAAGTTTAATTTGTCCCAACAAATTAATCAAAACTCGATTCTACTTGCTCAACAAATACGTCGTAAATATCAAATGCCCGTCACCCAAAGTCGATATATCACATCTAAATTTGTTATTACATTTTTAAAAAGCGGATCAACTGGCCAACAAAGGGAAAACTGGAAATTGGGAGTGTAAATGAAGTGTGTCCTCCCACGTTTTTCACGTACTGACAAAAACGTACACGTTGCACATTCTTCATACAGCAAAATTTGGTGATAGATATAAAAAAAAACTGGGGAACACATGCAAAACTATGAACTCGGAATAAAATGTCAATTGCTTTGAAAAAAACAAGAATATAATGTCAATTTCAAACGTTCCAAGACGTAAATCGAACTTTTTTTTGACAAAGAATAGACCAGCGAAACTCTGAATAAGTGATTCAATCAAACATTTCTTCTTGGAGAAGTGGCTGCAAGAAAACGAGTTTATCTCATCGCAGGAATTCCACAAGAAAAAAACTTGATCAAAGATCTAATTGAACCCTGCCCGATAAAAGGCTGGATAGGAAGTAGCCATCAAAATTCTTGAAAGGTGCTTGCAACCACCATCCCCCTTGATTGTGGTCAGTCTGTGCAACCACAACGGTGGTTCTGTTCACCGTATCATGGTCTAGCGCTTCCTGCACTAGATGCTCCACTCCGCATCTAAAGCACTAGTGGCTTCGCCAAGAAGAGGTATCTTTGGGTTTTTCTATTTGGCTCTTGTTATTGTTAAATTTGTCCCTCGTCGATATTAGAGGTTATTGATGACTTATATATAGAGTAATGGAAAAACTTTAAATTTTGAGTTAGCTTTTAAATTAAGAGAGGCTAGTGATACTTATTACAAATTTTTTTTAGTTGTTTAAAGTATTTTTTAAGGGCCTAAAGGGCCCAACAGTAATTTCGAAGTTTAAGTGGAGCCCCAAAGGCCCAACAAGTAGTATCAGAGTCAAATTCAAACCAAATTTGCCTACGCGAAGGAGTGTCAGGTGGGTGTCATCTGATTTAAAGGGAGTGCCGGGTTTGCCTACACGAAGGAGTGTTAGATGGGTGCCGTCTGATTTAAAAAGAGTATGTCAGACGATGATGGTTTCGGGCCATGCACGATATATGAACGGGAGTTATTAGGTTTATATCACATTAGTCGTAGAGGTTATTGGTGACATGTATATAGGCTAATGAGAAAGCCTTAATTCTTGAGCTAGCTTTTGAATTAAGAAAGGCCCGTACTACTTATTACGAGTTTTTTTGATGGTTTAAAATCCCTCCCGATGGTGGTTTCGAAGCTTGGGTGGGGCCGCAAAGGGCCCAACATCTTCTGTCCACCTGATAATTGCACACCCCCTCTGGCCCAAGTTTGTGTCGTAGCCTTGAGGGAGGCCAGATATGAAACGATGGGCATTGGCTGCTTCTGCTGCCTTCACAATCTCATCTTCACTCACTTCTCCATGCTTCTTATAAGCTATGTTTGCTCCGATGGTTTCATTGAATAATACAGGCTCCTGACTGACCAGACCCATCTGTCGCCGCAACCAATTGAGCTCAAGTTTTTGCATTTCCATTCCGTCAAGCAAAATTCGACCCGAGTCAGGCTCATATAATCTCTGCAGCGGGGCAATCAGTGTGGAAATTTCCCACTGCCACTCTCTCCCACCAATGCAACAGTCTTATCAGAAAAAAGAAATGACGAGAGTTTGTGAACATACAAGTAAATATGGGACTTGTGACTCACAGTGTATGAGGTGTGCAATACTAGCCCGGAAATAAACAATAATACCTTTCCAGAGGGCATACTCAGGCATAGGTCTCTGAATATCTGCTCGTCTGGACGAGTTAAAAACTTGAAGCTAACATGTTGGAGGTCAAGATCAACCTTTCACAGTAGCCAACGTAGTGCCATCGGCCGTGCTTGCGTCAATCTTAGACTTCCTGTCCAGAATAGCAAATAGGGATGCTGCTGAATCTTTAGCTTTTGTGAAATCCTGTGCTAGTGAACTTGTTTGGGAAATTCCAAGTGCAACCATTGTTAAAGAAAAGAAAACCTGCGGTCAGGCAACAAGATCACGAATAGAACGAGAAACATACCCATTTCCAAAAACCAAAAATTGCCACGAGAAGGAGAATGCCTGATAACGTACTTTAAAAACTTCTGAAAAATTTGCCTTCCCATTCTTCACCAAACGAGCACCAGCATAGAAACAGAGAGAATAGGTGCAAAATAGCACGAAGTTGGAAAAGCCAAATCCCAGGCCACTAACAACGCCTTGTCGAACTCCAAGTTTCATGGGAGCGTCGCATTTTTGCTGGTAAAGATCCATAACCTTTTGTTCGGCACAAAAAGATGCAACCATCCTTATGCTAGTGATTGCATCATATGCTACTTGGCTGGCATCTTCGTACGTACTCTGCAGAAGATAAAAAAACTAAATGCCTGCATATTCACCCCGGTGATTAACCTGATCTACAACGGAACTGGTACTTGAGAACTTCACATATAGGTAAAGCTAGACATCCACCGTATACTGACCTTTGCGTCCGCACTTAAGCCTTTCAAAAACTTCATTTGGGCATATCCTTGCAGTCCTACTAGAGGCAGTAGAGCCAATATAATAAATGATAGCTGCCAATTCGATATCATGGCTATAAGAAGCCCAGCTCTTAGTGTTGCTATATTCTGTGCCTTGAGAGCTAATGCAGCCCTACCGAGGCTTCTAACTGTTGCCGCATCTGCTGACAGCCTTCCACCAATAGCTCCACTAGAAACAGGCAAAATATTAGACCACCATAATAGGCAGATGCAAGGCTTAATTTGGATTTTTTTAAAAAAAAAGTATAATTAGGTTTTGGCTGCTTATATACCTTGAATTATGGGGTTCGTCAAACCAGCCAATCTCTTCGTATACCATCCTCTCAAATGACATAGCACGGATGCGCTTGATGAGCTTGCCCCGTGCTACTCCAAATAAGTACCGTTGAAGAGGAATTGAAACGAAGGAATTCACCCCCAGTACCAAGAAAGTCACAGCCCAGAACGTGGAATCTTTCCTAAGCTCATGAGGAGGCTCAAATAAAATTTTGATGACACTTGATAGCAGTAGACCAAAGATGGGGAAAATCAAGCCGCGTACAGCTGCCGCAACAGATCCTAGCAGTAACACCGAAAGTTCTCGCTGGTTCAGGTATGCTAGCCGTAACAGTGGAACTTTCTTATGATGCTTATTGCCATGCCCATCCCCACCTTTTTCTTTAATATCGCTGTCTTTACAGTTGCGGTGTCATGAATGTTGGGAAATAGGCGCTTCAGCGGAAACAACTCAGAAAATATTTTCCCTTAAAATGAAATAAAAACAAATATAAAATGAATAGGAAACACCAAGAAAAAATGGATGGAAACTTTTCTCCCAATTTAGAGAAATGAAAACCAACCTACTCTATCAACTTTGATTAAGAAAACTCTTACAATCAAGTATCGAAGAAAAAAACTCTCCTAACCTAAATTAGATCAATAACAAGATTTGAAAATACAATTCTTGAGAATACAATATATGAGAAATTGAGAAAACTAACATACACCTCAAAAGAAAATTGGATCAAACTCACACCCTGGATGACGACCGCTACTTCAACTTGAGATGATGTAAACTTCTCCAAACTCTCCCTATATGAGCCAAATATGCTCAAAAGCTCTCAAGAAGATGTTTCTAACATCAGAATTCTCCTTTATATAGAAGATTATGAGTAGAATTCTAAAGGCTAACTCATTACACTTCTATCGCAAAGGACGAAATCACACATCGGAATACCAAATGCCAACCATTAGTGCGATAACCAAAAACTGGTAATTGAGTTTTTCAATGTGAATGGGTGAGGGAAACTCAACAATGAACGCCTACTGGACCAAGTTACCCGCCAAAGGTAATCAAGAAAGAGTGGCTACTACTTCCTCCATGGGAAGAATTTTTGCTTACGGATCTTCTAAAAGAAGAGATCCGTTGTCTTGAAGATTTATAAACCCCTGCATCAAAACTCCCTGTTATCTCATCAGGGTCTTTGTTACCAATATCTCATAAGTTGCGAGTATGCACCTTTAGGATCCTTTACCAACTCGTCATGAGAGCCTGTCATTAAGGAAAATACCTTAGAACAAAGCACATAGAAAAGAACGGCATTTGAGTGTTCTTCCTAGGATATTCCACCTAGTTCAACGATTGTCCCTCGGTGTACAACTGCGATGGCGTCAACATTCCTCACCGTGCTCAAGCAATGAGCAACGACCACTGTTGTTCTGCTCTGCATGATCCTCACACGTGCTTCGTGAACTATCCTCTCTGACCCAGCATCCAAGGCACTTGTGGCTTCGTCAAGGAGAAGTATTTTGGGGTTCTTCAAGATAGCCCGAGCAATAGCAATTCTCTGTTTCTGTCCGCCAGAGAGTTGGGTTCCATGATCACCAACCATCGGATCAAGGCCCTATAGAAACGTCATTAAAATTAGTTTTGCGCATAAAAAAAAAGACCATGCCAAGACAATGGAAGAGAAGATTACCCGAGGCAATTTGTCAATAACCTTTAGCAGCATTAGCTAGCTCAGTTGCTGTCCTAATTTCTTCGAGCGTAGCACTCGGCTTTCCATGAGCAATAGTTTCTCCGATAGTGAGCATGAATAAAATTGGTTACTGGCTTACGAGACCAACTTCTCCCTAATCCAGCAAAGACGCAGTTCAAGTTAATACCGTCGATAAGAACTTCCCCAGACTGAGGATCATAAAATCGTTCCAATAAGCTGACAACTGACGACTTTCCGCTCCCACTTTCTCCTACCAAAGCTGTGGTTGTTCCAACATGGAACTTGCAAGGAAAACCCAGAAAATACTTGTACATCAGGCCTTGTTGGAGAGCTAAAGTGCACACCTTTTAGTTCGACATCTCCCCTTATGTCTTGGAGCACCATCCCATGGGTATCATATGCATCAATCTCTGGTTTCTTTCGATTGTCTCAAACATTTTGTAAGCTGCTGCTCGTCCTGATGCAGTTGCATTTACAGATGGAGACGCTTGTCCAAGAGACCTGTGTTGAATAAAAAAACTTTAAACTTTAACCAAAATTATATAGATGATAAAACCATCTCCAATAAAGCCTTCTTCATATCAAATCATCAAGAAAATAAATTTAATAACGGAAGCGTATCTGGATCCATAATAGTAAAGCAATTCTTTGATTTTTCTGGTTTGATCTTCCAAATTCTACACCGGTTCTCCAAAGCCAAAATTCCTGAATGATGGGATACCAGAAAAGAAAAACGACGGTGCGAATTCGGGGACCATAACCGTATTTATTCGTATAACCGTATTTATCCTTATCTTTCATAATTCCAATTTAACCCATCATAAATTAGAGATTACAAAAACGGTATCTACACATATTTATCCATACTCATCTTAAATATATGGTATCTCCATATATTTATCTTAAATATTAATGACCCATTAACCTTAACTTTAATAGATCAATTTAATTTAGGCCCAAACCTTATTAATAGCATATGATACAATTATATACTTGTATATATACGTCCAAAATCCAACAATCTCCCACTTGGACTATATATATAAAGATAATTGTATATTACCGTATGAGCTCCAAAATAACATACGCTATTATTCCAAAATAACAATCTCGTCCATTAATCAATGTTAATATAGGATCAAGGCGATTTTCGTTACATTTATCGTAACTAAACCCATCCATGGTCACATACATCAACATAATTAAATGACATAGATCAAGTATGGATGTGTAGCATGAAAATTACATGTAATTTGATCTGAACATGCCTATTTTCAACTGGTCCAACCTTATGAGATCACCAAAATAGAGTGAAACATAAACCAAATACCTCAACAAAACAAACTCCCACTAAAGTAACATATCATCAAATGATACAACACCCAGATGAGCAACATACTCATGAAAGACCTTGGGCGGTAAACTTTTAGTAAGTGGATCCATAACTATAGAGTTTGTCTCAATATGCTCTATAGAGACTTTACCGAAACTTTATCACTCTAAACTCTTTCTTTCACAACAAGGAACTTGATCTCTATATGTTTTTTGATTTAGATGAGCTCCTGTTGTTATTTGAATATGATACTGTAAACTGATTGTCACAAAATAACTTAAGTGGTCTTTCAATATTATCAATAATGCGCAGCCCTGTGACAAAATTCTGCAACCATATTCCATGATTGGATGCCTCATAACAGGCTATGAATTCAGCTGCCATGGTGGAAAAAGCTATGAGTGTCTGCTTAGCACTCTTCCAAGAAATAGCTCCTCCAGCAAGTAGGTAGACATAGCTTGACATCCACCAAAATCAGAATCAGAATACCCAATGATCTCAAGTTGATCTGACTTCCGATAGGTAAGCATGTAATGTTTTGTTCTCTGAAGATACCTTATGACTCTTTTGGCTGCTATCTATTGATCCAATCCCGGATTACTTAAATATCTGCCCAACATTTCAACAATATACGCAATATCTGGACGCGTACATACTTGAGCATACATAAGACTTCCTACTACTGAAGCATAGGGAATCTTTTGCATTTCATTTCCTTATATGTCATTTTAAGACACTGATTGAGACTGAATTTGTCTCCTTTAGAAACAGGGGTATCTCCTGGTTTACAATCTTGCATGCCAAATCTTTTAAGCACTTTTTCTATATAGGTCTTTTATGATAATCCAAGTATACATCGAGAACGATCCCGATGTAGATGAATTCTTAATACAAAAGACGCATTTCCAAGATCTTTCATTTCAAATTTCTTTGATAAAAATCTCTTGGTTTCGTGCAAGAAACTTATATCATTACTGGCAAGCAATATATCATCAACATATAAAACCAGAAAAATATACTTACTCCCACTAAACTTATGGTATATACAATCATTAATAACATTCATCTCAAAACCAAATGAGAGAATCACTTAATGAAATTTGTGATACCATTGACGAGAAGCCTGCTTAAGTCCATAGATGGATTTCTTTAATTTGCAAACCATATTCTTTGAATCTCCAGATACAAAGTTTTCTGGTTGCACCATATAAATTGTTTCATCAATGTCACCATTTAGAAACGCAGTCTTTACATCCATCTGATGTAACTCAAGATCAAAATGTGCCACTAATGCCATAATTATTCTGAATAAGTCTTTCGATGAAACTGGAGAGAAAGTCTCATTATAATCCATGCCTTCCTTTTGAGTAAAGCCCTTTGAAACAAAATGAGCCTTATATCTTTCTACATCACCTTTTGAATCCCTCTTGGTTTTAAATATCCATTTACAACCAATAGGTTTCGCACCTTCAGGCAATGAAACAAGATCCCAAACGTCATTAGCTTTCATGGACTTCATCTCTTCATTCATGGCATCAATCCACTTTTGAGCATTAGAACTCTTCATGGCTTGATGAAAGTTGATTGGATCATCTTCCACCATTCCAGTAATATCCTCATGTTCTTGGAATTTCTCCTTTCTCTTGTGGATCTCCTTAATGGCATTTGCTCTTGAGGTTGTTGAGTTTGCTCTTCAGGTATAACTTGATTAGGGAGATTCTCGATATTGTCTTGTAATTCTAATATTATTTCTTGAACAACATCAGGAATATAATCCTAATCCTGATTATTGTCAAGAACAATCATTGGAAGAGAATCAGATTCTTCTTCAAAGACAAAGTCTCTAACTTCATTTCTCCCTCCAAACTCAATATCCTCAAAGAACTGGGCATTTCCTATCTCAAAGAATGACCTTATTGTAGGATCATAAAACTTATACCCTCTAGACAGTTCAGAGTACCCAACAAAATAACTGCTAACTGTTCTTAAGTCCAGTTTCCTTTCATTTGGCCTATAAGGCCTTGCCTCAGCTGGACAACCCCAAATGCGTAAATGCTTAATACTGAATTTTTGTTTTTCCAGTCCATAATTCATAAAGGGTCTTAACTGTTGCCTTTGTTGGTACTCTATTAAGAAGATATGCTGCTGTCTTTAGTGCTTCACCCCAGAGTGAATCAGTTAAAGTAGTATGAACAATCATACTTCTCACCATGTCCTTTAATGTTCGGTTTCGTCTCTCAGCAACACCATTCATGCTAGGAGTACCTGGCATTGTGTATTGTGGGATGATTCCGCACTCTTCTAGGAATTTGGCAAATGGTCCTGGACATTGTACACCTGATCCATCATATCTACCATAGTATTCACCACCACGGTCAGATCTGACGGCCTTAATAGTTTTGTCAAGTTGGTTCTCAACTTCAACCTTATATGCCTTAAATAAGTCCAATGCTTGAGACTTCTCATGAATGAGATATAGGTAACCATAATGAGAATGATCGTCTATGAACGTAATAAAATATTGTTGACCATTCCAAGAAGCTGTAGAAAATGGCCCACAAATATCCGTATATATTAGTTCTAAGACACTTGAAGATATATTGGCACCTAGTCTCCTTATATTTGTTTGTTTTCCCTTAATGCACTCAATACAGACTTGAAAATCTGATAAATTAAGAGAATCAAGAATTTCATCTGACATAAGTCGTTCAATTCTTTGTTTAGCAATGTGTCCTAAATGCTTGTGCCAGAATAAAGCAGAATTCTCATTGGTTAATTTTCTTTTCGTACCACTTAAACCCACATGCAAAGTTTCATTAAAAGATGCAATAGTATTAAGTAAATATAGATTATCATAAAAAGACAAGGAACCCGTACCCACAATATTTGAATTTAGAAAAAGACTAAACTTATTATTTCTAAATGAACAAGAATAACCAAATTTGTCCAATATAGAAATAGAAACCAAATTCCGTCTAAAAGACGGTACTACATATGTCTCTTTCAAATCCAAATAATATCTTGTCTTCAACAATAATCTAAAAATCCTATTGCCTCAACTATAACTGAGTTGCCATTACCCACATAGATGAATCTTTCAGCATCATTTGGCTTTCGGCAACTCAGGCAACCCTACATTGACACACTTATGTGAGTAGTATCATCCGAATCTAGCCACCAAGTGTGTATTGGTACTGAAACTAAATTAACCTTAGAACAAACAAAATTACGAAATGGACCTTTATTTACACACCAAGTGTGATACTTAATGCATTCCTTCTTCATATGTCCAGGTTTACCACAAAAGAAACAGCAAGAAGCCTGATTTTTTTCTTATTTTGTCTTGATAGGTACTAGCCAAGTGAATACTTTGAGCCTGTTCTTGCTTCAACCTTTCTTCTTATTGCACACAATAAGAAATGAGCTCATTAAGAGTCCATTTGTTCCTTTGACAGTTGTAACTGACCTTAAATTGACTGAATTGTGCCGGAAGAGAAATTAAAACTAAATGCACGAGCAAATCTTCAGATAGCTCTAACCTTAGTGCTTTTAGTTTTGAAGCAATATTTGACATCTCTAAGACGTACTCCCTTATGCTTATTTTGCCTTTAAACTTCATTGAAATCAAGTTCGACAAAAGCGTACTTGTTTCAGCCTTATCGTTTTTTTTTTTTTACAAAACGCTTCTCAATTTCTTTAAGAAACTCACTGGCTGTAATAACCTTTTCAGACATATCCCCCTTAAGGTTTCTGGAATCCTATGCTTCATGATCATAAGACTCATGCAATTTGAACATTCCTACTTCTCAATGTCCCGTTTTTCCTCAATGGAACTTTTGTCCATAAGAGAATAAGGTTGTTCAGTCCTTAATGCAAGGTCAAGATCCATGCAGCCGAGAACGATTATCACGTTCTCTTTTCAATCCTTAAAATTATCTTTAAGCATAAGAACTGAATTGATGTTGGCAGAAATCATATAAGCAGATTGATTAACTGAATCTATAGAACAAAACAACATGCCCATAATAAGATTAATAATTCAAATAATAGTTAATCCCATCGACAGATACCTAGCACAACATTAATATTTAGTCTTTGGACAGAAATATTAATTTTTAAGTTGTACTCTCAGTGCAATAATCAAATATGGACAATAAATCCTGTCAAATAATAAACCTTCCTTTGGGCCGATTTATTATCCACATGGAAACTTGATAATTATCCCATATTTATTACCGCAAATGAATATATAATTCTGTCAAATATTAACCTTCCTTTGGGCCGATTAATATTCACATGAATCATATACCCACAACCGTCTTAATATTTTAAAATAAATTAATTTCTACAAAAGAGGCTACTTTGGCAGCATATTGTAGTCCTTAATAAATTTTAAAATATTAATCATAACTGAACCATAATTTGAATTTAATAATCCCAAATAACATAAAACTGAAAAAAGGTTATAAAAATATCTTTATTTGGAAATTTCTGAAATTATAACCTTTTGTAACTTTATTGTCCTCATTTGATATTTAACCAAAAGAAGACCTTGATTTGGGAAAAATATCCCATAAACTGATATTGACAGTGCAAAATTTGGGCAAAGTAAAATACATAATCACCATATTCACCATCCAAAATTTAGGGTATTCTAAATAAGTTGAAGAAGATTGGTTGTAAACCATGTTAATTTTGGTGAATAAGGAAATACTGTAAATTCGAACCATAAAATTTTCCCATACAAACAAGTATTGAATGATTGACTCATTCTAAAAATAAAATAAACATAAATCAATTAATTCTCAATGATTTAATATGAAGTTGCTCTGATGCCACTTGTTGAATAAAAAAACTTTAAACTTTAACCAAAATTATATAGATGATAAAACCATCTCCAATAAAACCTTCTTCATATCAAATCATCAAGAAAATAAATTTAATAACGGAAGCGTACCTGGATTCATAATAGTAAAGCAATTCTTTGATTTTTTCTGGTTTGATCTTCCAAATTCTACACCGGTTCTCCAAAGCCAAAGTTCCTGGATGATGGGATACCAGAAAAGAAAAACGACGGTGCGAATTCGGGGACCATAACCATATTTATTCGTATAACCGTATTTATCCTTATCTTTCATAATTCTAATTTAACCCATCATAAATTAGAGATTACAAAAACGGTATCTACACATATTTATCCATACTCATCTTAAATATATGGTATCTCCATATATTTATCTTAAATATTAATGGCCCATTAACCTTAACTTTAATAGATCAATTTAATTTAGGCCCAAACCTTATTAATAGCATATGATACAATTATATACTTGTATATATACGTCCAAAATCCAACAACCTGCGCATCACAAAAATTCTTAATGGGCTACTAGTTCAAATACCACGATAAGAAAACATACATTCACGTGCACAAAATACTTGATATGAAAATTATTAACAGAAAACGATATGAGCAATAAACAGAAAATTATTAACAAAATACAAAATCGCACAAAATGTATCTTTACTGAATAATTTGAGCAGCTTACATTCCCCCACTCATGATAGCGAATATGATGTTAATGACAGTTCCACCAGTGTACCATTTCTGAATAATAAGCTTTGCCCCATACCACACAGCCAAACCGCAGCTCCGAAAAATTATTAACAGAACCATGCCTAGTCCTAAACCTAAAGCCAGTCCCTGTTGCACGGCGGAATCATATGCAGTCGTGAGGGACTTGTTATATGTCGTCTCCATCTTTCACAGTTGTATGTAAGAATTTTTTTTCTTATTTTATAAGTACTTTTGTAATTATCTAAATTTATCTCATGATATGAGAAATATAATGAGATTATATACGTGACACTTAGTCAATATTAATTTCTTATTTGATTTAGTGGGGTCTAATCCTTTAGGGTGCTCCCGGAAAAAATCATATTGCCAACAAGAAGGAACTAGAAAGGTTAAACTCCACACTTTTAAACAAATATATTTTTAAATGGTAATTAGACAAAATTTTTATTTGGTTCAATACAAATGATGTTCCAGTCACGGCGAATAATAAATGGCGTTACTTGAAGCTCCTTTCCAGCTCGTTAGCTTTTTGCAAGTTAGCTTTTTGCTCACTAAGTTAGATTCCAATATAAACCAATGGGCCGAAGATAGTGACAAAATTAGAAAACACAAACCATACGAGTGATAGTATGTTAAAAGGTCTTAGATCTGATATAGTTATGAGATCTAATCAGAAGCTAGAACATTACAGTTCATTAAATATCTTGAATGGTAGTATAGAAATTTCTAGGCACTATCACTTACCTATGTTTAGTTATTGGGTCTTATAATAAACGGTAAGACTATAATGGTTATTTTGTCGATTAATATGTGTTTTACCTCCAAAAAAATAAAAAATAAAAATGATTTTAATAATAATAATCATACATGAAAAAATCCTCTCGCTCCAAGATTGCTAGATGGGAGGATTATTCAACCAGAAAAAGGACTTTTCTACAAAAAATATTAAAAACTCTGCACATCCGAAGAGATTTTCAACAATAATATATATATATATATATATATATATATATATATAGTGAGTCTATAATGTGCTTAGGGTTGCTAATTGAGCGAGCCAGCTCGTGAGCATTTAGCGTTCGGTTCGGCTTGATTCGACTCGAAACTCGACATTTAAATGCTCGACTCAAACTCGAATCTTACGAGCCGAGCTTGAGCAAGGTCGTGTTCGACTCGACTCGACTCAGTTGTAACTCGAACTCGACTCAATAAAATAATATAATAATATAGTCTTTATATTATATTATATTATATATATATATATATATATATATATATATATATATATGAGGGCAAGGAAGCTGTACTGCAGCACAGCCAAGATGGCTGTGCTGCAGTGTTTCAGCCGTTGGATCAAATCCAACGGCTGAAACATGCCCCCCATAAAATAAAAAAAAAAAAGATTTTGGTGTCGCGGCCGCCGCTGGCCGCCGCCGGCCGACGCGACGCCACCCCCCTGCCCCGCCCGTCGTCGCCCCGCCGGGGGCGGCGACGTAACCGCCGGGCGACGGGGCGGCGGATCTAGCCGCCCTGCGTCTTCCCCTGCCGACCCGCCGCCCCGCCGCAGGGCGACACCACCGCCACCCCGTCCCCCGCCCGCCACCTCGCCGCGCGACCCCCCCGTCCCTCGTCCCCCGTCCCCCGCCCGCCACCCCGCCGCGCCCTCGGCCCCCGCCGCCACGCTGCCGCGCCCCCTCGGCCCCTGCCCGCCCCTCGGCCCTCGGCCGCCACCCCGCCGCGCCCCCTCGGCCCCCGCCCGCCACCCCGCCGCGCCCCTCGGCCTCCGCCCCCACCCCGCCGCGCCGCGCCCCCATCCCCTGTCGCCGCCGCCCCCCGGCCGTCGTGGTGGCCGGGCACCCTTCCCGCCCCCTCCGCCGTCGCTGCTGCGGCGGCGCTGGCAGATCTTTTTTTGATCTTGGCCGTTGGATGCTAATCCAACGGCCAAGATCAAACTCCAGCACAGCCAAGATGGTTGTGCTGGAGTACATGAATCTTTTTTCATATATATATATATATGAAATATAATAACAAAGAAGCAAGATAGTTGAGATGGTAAGTATTCACCTTGATGACTTCAAGATTATGGGTTCAAACCACATTGGCCTCATTTTTTTTTTTAAGTGAGGTACTTTTGACTTTTAATCGAGCTAACGAACGAGCTGGGTTTAAGTATATTCGAGCTCGAGTCAAGCCCGAACACATAAAAGATATTCGAGTCGAACTTGAGCATGTATGTCTAAAACTCGTTCGATCTCGAGTCGAGTTCGAACGAGTTTCGAACTATTCGAGCCGAGTTCGAACATATGTTGAGCTCGGCTCGCTCGCTCAATTAGCACCCCTAAATGTGCTAAAGCCTTTTACAACGCATTACAGCACACGACCTGTGGGCCGTTGGAGGAAAATCCAATGAACCACAACCCTCAAGCCCACAGCCCTTACCCCGCAACTTGCCTGACCCGCCTGACCCGGCCGCTGCTGCCCGATCCCACCGCCCGAGCCAACCGAAGCCGCTGGCCACCCTACTGTGGCTCCCCTGGCAATACCTGCCCTCTCGACCCCGCTTGCTGCCCTGCGATCGACCCTCCACTTTGATCGACCACCCCGCCATGGCCCGCCCACCCCTCCGTCGCAGCTCCCCAAGCACGACTTGCCTTCCCGACCACGCCTGCCGCCCCGCAACCGACCACCCCCGCCACCTCGCCACCCAGCCGCGGCCCCACCCACCCCTCTGCCACGGTTCCCCAAGCCACCCACAGGCGACTTGGGGGGCCGCGATAGAGGGGCGAGCAGGTTGGTGCTGGGTGGCAGGGGTGGTCGGTCGCGATTGGGGGGTCGATCGCGGGATTACAGGTAGAGTTGGGAGGGCAAGTCGTGCCGAGGGAGCCGTGGTAGGGTGGCGGGCGGCTTCGGTCGCGGTGGGGGCTTGGTCGCGCGGCAGCAGGTGGGGTCGGGCGGGCGGGTCAGGTGGGTTGTAGGGTGGGGTCTTTGGGCTTGAGGGCTATAAGCCGTTAGATTTTTATCCAACGGCCCACCGATCATGTGCTATAAAAAGGCTACAACGCATTACAACATTTTTTGTATATATATATATATATCCTTAAAAAAATTTGGAAAAAAGGAGGGAATTCCTCCAAAAATTTCGAAAATCACACTAGATAAATTCAGGCAAAATTTTCCCTAAAATTACGGCCAACCTCTTTCTAGTTGAGAAGAAGCTCGTTAGAAAAAAAAAGAAAAAAGAAAAAAAAAAGAAGAATGTAGAGTACCAACAGAGTAGAAAAGGGACGCTCAAAAAAAAGAGAGCGCAGAAGCTCGTTAGATAAAAAGAAAAAAGAAGAAGAATGTAGAGTACCAACAAAGTAGAAAAGGAGCGTTCAAAAAAGGGAGCTCAAATTGGGAGAAGACAAGGCGATCCACAGTATTTAAGAGGAGAGTCCTAGGCCTGAAGTTAATTTTTCACTCGTGTTTATTTTTATTTTACTTTCTTTCCTTCTCTAAAAAAAAGTAGCCAGTCCCGGAGTTAAAATTATTTTCCCCTCTATTGTTATCTCTTTCTCTGACTATAGAGTTTTTTTTTAAAAAAAAAAGATACAGCACAAAAAGTGCACTGTCGTATTAATTTAAAAAAAAGAGTGGAAAAGGGAATAATAACCTTGATATAATCCTTCTGTGTTTTGTCTGCAAAAGCAGTTTAAAAAAATAGAAACTATGATTATGACGCTGCTTCAAAACGATGCGAATAAATAAAATAAAAAATAGAAACAAGCATGGTTTTTGCAAAAAAATAAAATAATAAAACAATAATAATAATAATAATAATTGCTTTTAAACTTCACCAACACGTTTCTTTTTAAAAAAAGAAGAAGAATAACCAATGTTGATAATGAATTACACCTTGTAAAAACACAAAAAGAAAAAACATGAAAGAAAACTTTGATTTCGTATTGGCCGTACAATAAAAAATAAAGGGACGGTCTAGACTTTTGCAAACACAAAATATTACCTCACTCAGCCGCCCTTCTTCCTCTCTGTCACTTGCAAACAAAAAACGAAAAAGAGGCTGAGGTAGGGGAAGAACGAGTAGAATAGAAAAAGAAAAAAAATGCAAAAATAGCAACCAAGTTAAAAAAGATTAAACAAAAAAATTAAAGATTGGGTGTTTAATTGGATCGACGTTTAGCCCATAGAAACAAATACAAAACCCGGCCCATTTTCTTCTCTGGATCATTATCAAGCCCATGACAAAAAAAGAAAAGTTTGAGAAGCCAGCCCACTTCCGTATGTCAGTCAAATCCGTACTTAGTTAAAATTTTTTTAAAAAAAACAGAACATGGCCCACACACTCCAGACCCATAGCATGTCAAAACCCATTTTCTGGACTAATTTTTGGAAACAAAACGGGGCCCATGTAAAAAAAACAGGTCTATACAAATTATTAGACCCTATGCCTTGTTTTTTTTTTAACAAAAGGAAAAGTTGTCCAATGAAAAAGGCTCACCCCCTTAAATTATAAAAAAATTAAATTAATTCTCTTTTGAGTATAAAGATTATTTTTATTTAAATACTTAAGTGGTTTTAATTAAGAAAGTTATGCACATAAAAAAATTAATGATTAAAATAATTAAATATCTTTGATTGACAAAAATAATTTTTTAATCGTGTTTAAGGATAATTAAAATTTCTTCTCCGCTATGAGGATTTGCCGAGTTTAAAAATTCATTTGGAGTTAACTAAATTTTACATTTTTCTCAATTAAGGAGTCGGATAAATAAAAAAAATAAAAATTGTGTGTGTTTATGTAATACCAAATTTTATGCACGTACAATATGCTAGGTGAAGTTTTTATCTTGTAGATCAGCCAAAAAAATGCAATGTATATTTATAATGAGATATGTATACTTACTCGTTATGGAGAAAACAATTTTATATTAAGGAAGTGAGTTTATATATGTTTAATTTTTGTTAACTATTTCGGCCAAGTGCTTACACTAACAAGCCTATGGTTCAACAAAAAAATCAATATATGGTCATTATTAGATTTCAGAAAGTAAGAAAGGCTGCTACTAAGGGCGCACAAGTTGAGCTAATTTGCAAGTTTTTGTGATCCGACTTGACTCAACTTGGAAGTTAATTAATTTTAAGTTCGATTCTAAACTCGATTTTAAAAAAATTGACTCGACTCGATTACAATGGAGCCTATTTCGAGTTATATCAAACTCAACTCGATTCAATTCAAAAAAATTTTGATTCAACTTAAAACTTGGCTTGAATCAACTCGATGTTTAATATAAATTTTTAGTAATTTTTTTTAATAATACATGGATAATATAATATTAAAAATAAAAATTGTGCATAAAAAAATTAAATCAAAACAATGTAATAGCTATTATATTACTATCAATTATGAATAGTATTATTTATATTTTTACAAAATAAAAATAAAAACATAGTATTATAAAAAATAAATTGGATCTTCAAATTTATTAAGATGAAACTCAAATAAAATCGATGCTCAAATAGGCTTGACTCGAACTAGAATTTAAATAACTCGACTCAAAACTTAATTTGTTTATCAAACGATCAAACTCAAGCTTGGCTCTGTCCAACCCTGGCTGCTACCCATTATCACAATATTGGTTAGAAGATGGTATTAGACATGTCAATCTTGAGAAAGTAATCTCTTCGGCACCACTCACAGTGTAGTGCCAAAAACTCACAAATTAAGCTAATTATATATGCTTCTTCGTTTTCCTTTTTATTATTTATTATTTATTCCAACACAAAAAGAATAATTTTGAAGATACTGGGTCGCACTACGGCCGAGCCACCATCTGGGAACAAGCCACCCTGGTGCTCTTCTTATTGAGCTAAAAGCCCATATAACTTTTTTTCCCCAACATTAAAAGCCCATATAATTTGATAGGTTAAGAAAGTAACAAATATTATGATGAGCTAGTTACAAATTTAACAACCGAAACATCAGCATATAATAAAAATTTTCATAACTAAAATTAGCAATTCAATGGGAGGATGGTATGCCAAGTCAGTCCCAGCCTCAGAATGAAGAAAACGTTGTAAGCCATTGATTCACAACACCAAACATATTTGAAGTTTTAACCAATGCAGTATGCAATATAAAAATTGGGGATAATTAATAATTTAAAAAGTAGACTAATTCTTAAATTGCCAAACAAAGGGAATTTTGAAGAAAAAGAAATAAAATCGAAATGAGAGAATAAATTAGATGAAAAAAATAGAAAGAAAAAACTTAGAGAAGACGCACAAAGCAATTTAATAATTCATTAAAAGTTAACTATTGTGCAATAGGTGGCTACTCCTTATTGATAAGGAATGAGAAAAAAACCCTAATAAAGTAATACCTAGAGTATTCTTATAATAATCTAAACAATATATAAATAAATCCATGTAAAATAGAAATAATAATATAAATCTAATGAAAGGTTAATAGATACCCTGCGTCATTAACTATATATCACCCACAATGTTAAAAGACATTGACCCATTAATGTAGTAGTATAATAAGTTAATAACAAACTAATTGCACTTGTTGTTAATCATTCAACCATTGATAAATCTATCTTAACCAATTGCAGCCCATTATAATAGCTACCGATGTCATTTTCACGGCTAAAATTTTCAACTAGAACAAACTAATAAACCTAAATTATCTCATGCATCAACAATTCCCACATATTTCATGCATTTATTGTAGATGTAATACTCATGCAAGCAAATAAATCACATGTATGTGTTCATTTCAATACACAACATTTTTCACAAATTTCGTGATTTTATTTAGATTTAGTTATAATTTGCATATTAAAATTTTCGCTTCCTCACGTGGCATGTCGGAGTGGGACAAGGTTATCAAAGTTAGGGAGAATATGTAAGATTTGGTTCACGTCGCGATAATCACATAATGCATGGTTGAAAACAAGGCTAAAGTAAAAACAATGTTATGAAAATTAGTAGTGATTGAATCAATTTGTTAAAAATATAAATTGAACCAGTTCAGACTAGTTTAAGACCGACTCGACGACCATTTTAAATTAGTATATAAAATAATTTAATGATAGTTATTAATAAATAAAACAATTTAATGATAGTTATTAGTAAATAAAATAATTTAATGACAGTTGTTAAAAATCACAGATAAATTTTTAGTAATTTAAATTATTATGATTATCAATAATCAATCTTTTTTTTAAAAAAAATATATTATAAGAGAAAATGAAAGAGCTTCCCGCCTACTCTTTGGCACTTAGCCCAGGGAGGAAGCAAAGAAGACGTTAAGCAGACAAAAAAAAAAAGGCGCCAAAGCAGAAAAGAAAAAGCATGAAGCTACCACCTTCATCCTCCATGTCCTCCTCCTCCTTTATCACTCCCCATTCCTTTCCTCCCTCAAAGAACCTCTCATCGGCCGTCATGACAAGCAACGAATCCCACCTCCCCTTTATCTACTTCTTATACAACAACGTCCAGTACCATCCTCTTCTTCTTAGTTGTAGGAGACGCACAACTTGTAGCATAGTCGAGGTGGGGGTGGCGGTGGAGTTGGACGTGGTAGTGCTGCTCAAGCATGGCGAGCTCGAGCGGGACGAAGCCCCCATCCAAGTCCATGTCTCGGAAGATGACACGGATGTCCACCATGATCGACGCGCCCGAGGACGACCCCTCGGCCATCGACAGCGAGCTCGTCCCTTCCACCCTCGCCTCCATTGCTCCCATCCTCCGCGTCGCCAACGAGATCGAGCCTCTCAACCCCCGCGTTGCCTTTCTCTGTAATTCATCGTACCTGTATATTATATATCCTCTTATTTTTTCGCAAAGTTAGTAGCACTCTTTCTACCTTGATTGTTGATTTTCTGGATGTAGAGCTTGATGTTTTCGATGGGGTTGGGGGTATTTATTTGCTCGATTTAGTTTTAGTCATGATTTTGATCGAGAAGTTGGAAATTGGTAGTGATGATATTCAGTTTTTTCTTTGAATTTGGTGGTATTGATTTGCTTGATTTTGCTATCCCTTCTTACAACAACAGTTTTCTAGATAGAGAACCTGGCAGGGATGATATCCAGTTTTTTTCTAAAATTAATTTGCTTGGTTTTGTTGTCCCTTTCAACAATGATAATGGCTAATTATCTAGAAAGAGGATTTACAAAAGTAGTGATTTTCAGTTGGCAGTATTGATTTGCTTGATTCTGTTCCACCTTTTACAATTATTGTTAGTCATCTTAGACAGAGAGCCTGTTTTTTGTTCGAACTTGGTTAGTATTGATTTGCTTGATCTTGTTCTCTTTTACTACCATAATGTCAGTTATTTGAATAGAGAACCGGTTAGTAATGTTATACAGTTTTCAATCACTAATTTTGGCCTTGTAATATTCACCTTTTATGGAAACGAATGATGAATCAATCTTGTTGGCAAGATCTGTAATTTATTGTTGATAAACTCACATTTGTTATTATTTTGTCGCAAATCCGTGTTTCTTTGTCAATTTGAGTCTGCCAAATTGCCCTATCTAATGGACACTCTGCAACTTATTTGAATCCCATATAGGTCGTTTCCATGCTTTTGAAAAGATTCACAAATTAGACCCTTATTCAGCTGGACGTGGCGTTCGTCAATTTAAAACATATCTTTTACACAGGCTGGAAAAGGTGAGTATGAAACATTACTTCAATGTGGTACAGTAGCCTTCATCTTTTGACATTAATTTTATAAATGCCTTCCTTGGTTGCAGGAAGACGTAGAGACAAAATCTCAGGTTGCAAGAAGTGATGCAAGAGAAATACAAAAATTTTACCAGAATTTCTATGAAGAGAAAGTCAAGGAAGGGCCAACCAGAAGAAAGCCGTGAATTTCTAGAGCTTGACCCCTTACATGCACTTCTTATTTTCGACATGTTCACTTAGAGCTTCATTTTCTTTTCTTTTTTTTCTTTTTTGTTTTTTTAATAGCGAGGAGATGACAAGGAACTATCAAATTGCCTCAGTTTTGTATGATGTGCTGAAAATGGTGGCCTCCCCAGATAAAGTTGATGATGAGGTTGTCCCCCACAATTTTCACTCCGTTTATGAGTACCTTTATGATATACATTATGAGGAAATTCTTACTGAATGTCTGAATTCTAGATTAAAAAATATGCCAAGGAGGTTGAAAGAAAGAAACAGCACTATGCAAACTACAATATCCTTCCACTTCATTCTTCAGGAGTACCCCTGCAATTATGCAACTTACTGAGGTCAGTAACATATGGGACATGAATTTCCGAGTTATCCAGTCATTAGCCACAAAATTATCTACAATTCTATTTACAATATTTCCTTTGGAAAAGAACAGATCAAAGCTGCTGTTAGCGCTCTTCTAAGGGTGAGTAATCTGCCAAAGCCTGTCGTGGAGCAGGAACCTAGTACCCAACACGAACCTGATGACCAATCTATGCTTGAAAGTGGGGATAAAACTATCCATGATTTGTTTGATTGGCTTGGGTTAGTATTCGGTTTTCAGGTATAGCTAAAACTATTCTTCTCAATCTTTTCTACGATAGTTGCTTTAACATTCACTTACTAAATCTCATTGATTACATGTCTGTTCTAGCGAGGAAATGTGGAGAATCAGAGGGAGCACCTAATTTTGCTGCTTGCTAACATTCACGTTAGGCATTCTAATGCTGAACAGGTAGTATAGCAAGTCCTTGTTTCCTCATTGCTAAACGTATTCCAGATATATGGCCCCCGAGAGTCAGACAAAATGAAAAACGGTTGACGATAATTTTGCTCAAATAACACATTTTCTGTTTCTCAGCTTGATGATGTTACTATAAGGGAGTTAAAGGGGAAACTGTTCAAGAACTATATCTCATGGTGTAATTATTTACATGAGAAGCATAATCTTTCTCCCAGGTATGTAAGCTATCAAAAGGTTTAATGTCATTAATGAAAGTTCCAAGTAGGCTTTTAATGCAAACCGCACCAATGTAAATTTGAATGCAAAGATAATATTTGTCATTTGAAACCCTTGTTCTATGTTATGTAGGTTGCCAGACACGGCCGACAAGCAGCAGCTAGATCTTCTATATATGGGGCTCTATCTTCTTATCTGGGGGGAAGCTTCAAATATTCGTTTCATGTCTGAATGCCTCTGTTATATTTTCCATCATGTAAAATTTATAGTTGTTTTCTCTTAAATCTTTCTCTCTCGAACATATTGTTGCCTTTGTTGTTTAATCAATATTTAGCAACTGAATACTTATTGGTAAAATTTCTTACTTGTATTTCTCTCCTTCGTGTTGTTTTGTCTTAATTAGATGGCGGATGAACTTAATGGGATTTTGTATGGTAACGTCCATCGTGTAAATGGAGGTTCTGTCCAACCTCGGTACCATGGTGAGGAGGCATTTTTAAATAAAGTTGTAACCCCAATTTACCAAGTTATGCGAAAGGTATTATGCTCTGTCAAGTGGTTAATCTAAAAGCTAGCTGCCGTTCTTAGATTCTTACTTTCTTTATTTTGATTGAAAAGGAAGCCCAAAGAAACAGAGGTGGAACTGCTAGCCACTCAAAATGGAGAAACTATGATGACTTAAACGAGTATTTCTGGTAATGCATATTTTTCTGTTTAATCATCATTTATGTTATTTTAAGTTAGCTGATTATTTTCTTTTGGGTGGGGAGCAGGTCTCCTAGATGTCTTAGACTAGGGTGGCCAATGAAACTAAATGCTGATTTCTTTGTCCATACAGAGGATATTCGGAGTAAAATTGAGGTCTGAGTCACTGTTTTAAATATTTGGTCACCATGAGTTGTATCTTCAGCATAAACTCAAGTTTTTTTGCTCATGCAGCAGCGTGATGAAGTTGTTGCAGGGAGAAGAAAACCTAAAACAAACTTTGTTGAAATTCGTACATTTTGGCATCTATTTAGAAGTTTTGACAGGATGTGGATATTTTTTGCATTGGCTTTCCAGGTAATGATCATTAAATAAATTCCTTTTTTTTCTATTCATGATTCATGATGCTTGATTGTACTTTTTTCTCAGGCCATGGTAATTATTGCATGGAGTCCGACAGGATCCCTTGCTGCAATTTTCGATCCGGTCGTATTTAAAACCGTGCTGAGTATCTTCATTACTTATGCTTTGCTCAATTTTATTCAAGGTACAATTCATAGGTTAAAATATGGAACTGTGAGGTTTTTATTTTATTTTTTATTTTTTGTTATTTTATTTTTCATGTATGTAATTATTGCACTCTCTCTCTTTGCATTTTCTCACAAATATAAAATTTTCAGCTGCTTTGGACATAATTCTAAGTTTCAAGGCCTGGGGTAGCATGGAGTATACTCAGATTGTTCGGTACATTCTAAAATTGGCTGTTGCAGCTGTTTGGGTTGTTGTCTTCCCCATTGGTTATTCCAGTTCAGTGCAGAATCCGTCAGGAGTTGTCAAGTTTTTTCGTGACTGGGCTGGAAATTGGCGGAGTCAATCATTTTTCAATTGGGCTATTGGGATTTATTTGATACCTAACATGTTGGCTACATTGTTATTTTTTGTACCACTACTTCGAAGACATGTTGAACGTTCAAACTGGCGGATTATTGTCCTTCTATTGTGGTGGGCTCAGGTAATTGTTTGTTCTCCTATGAAGTTTTGAATGGTATGTTCGTTTTGACAGCAATGTTCCTCACTTTTCTGGTTTGATTTTCAGCCAAAATTGTTCATAGGGCGGGGCATGCATGAGGATGCTATATCTTTACTTAGGTAAGTATAAAGTGTATAAGTTTGATGTGAATTCCTATTTTCTGTGTGGCCTTTTCCCATGAGTTCATAATTTTTGCCTTTTGACATCAGATACACTCTGTTTTGGATTCTTCTGTTGATCAGCAAGTTAGCGTTTAGTTATTATGTAGAGGTAACCTCCAACATGTGTTTTCTGTTTATATTAGTCATCTTAAGTTAAATAGCAGGAAACTCAGCAATAAAATTTGTATAATAGTTAATTGGAAAGCATTCATCGTGTGTTTGGGAGCTTGTTACCTTTTCCTATAACCATAATTGCACCAAATTGTTCTTTCTCGAAGCTTATGAAGATGCTTCTACAGATATTGCCTTTGATTGCACCTACAAAAGTGATCACGGAGCTTACAGTTGGTAACTATGAATGGCATGAATTTTTCCCAAACGGTAACTACTCATTATTCTGCGACATATTTCTAGAATATTTTTTGTTAATTGATTGAGTTGTGTAAAACAGAAAATTGCAATGTCAGGAAGTATTTGTACATCTCAAATCCCACCTAGTAATATATAGTTCATATATTCAGATGCATGTGTATACTAATCAGCAGGGGTGCTAATAGCCCATTGCCATGGCTTGATTTGAAATATGGATACGGTAATTGTGGCTTGATTTGAAATATGGATACCGTAATTGTAACTCAATAATTCCAAGTTGAAAGCTTAAGCTGTTAAACTGGGAATAAAATTTCATGAAAGGACACTAACAAGGACCAAAATTGATGCAGTGAAGTATAACATTGGAGTTATTGTTTCTTTATGGGCACCAATTGTGCTGGTATGCAACTTTTTGATCTACTTTTCTCTTCGGAACTTGTTTATCTTCTGGCTAATTTTTTTTCATAAATTAGTATATTTGGTGCACAGGTCTATTTCATGGACGCACAGATATGGTATGCTATTTTCTCCACTATATTTGGTGGCATACATGGAGCCTTCAGTCACTTGGGTGAGGTTGGTATCAACTGGATTTTGGTGCTTATGGTTATCTTAATAACCTTCCTTGATGTATTGGTGTAACAGTTATTCTACGTAGTTTCTCTAAAATCTCTTCTCATGGAAGTGAGTTTCTGGAGCCCCCTCTTCTAGTTGAAGTGAAAATTCATTGAGAAGATTTAGATTCTCAATTGTTTTTTTGTCTATCCTCTTTTATCATATGGCTAAGGTATTTTCTATTAGATGACAGGGACACAAGTTTATATGGTGGAAATAGAACAAAGAAAAAGAATGGAAGACTTTATTACAATTTACACAATCTAATAGTATTTGCTGCCTTCCCATTTTGGCAGATAAGAACTCTTGGAATGCTGAGATCAAGGTTTGAGGCTGTGCCATTAGCTTTTTCGAAAAATCTTACACCATCACATGGTGAGGTGGTCAAGAATAATAGCTTGGTAACTATTTCCTCCCCAAACATTAATATTTCACTGTATTAAAATGTTTGACTTGTAGATTGTTTCTTTTGCCCATTGGCTCCACTTGTGTTTGAGTTTGCATGCTGAACTTGCTCAGGTATATGCCTTAGTTTGCGTATTAGAATAACTCATTTCTGCAAGGTCGTCAAGATTGAAGGGCCATTTTATAATAGTAATTTGTTTAGTTAAATTTTGATTTCCACATCTCAGCTGAATCTCAGATTTTGTTCTTTGAAACAGGACGTTGAACGGAAGAATATTGCAAAATTCTCTCAAGTCTGGAATGAATTCATCAATAGTTTACGTTTAGAAGATCTAATAAACAATAAGTTGAGACCATATTCGCTTGAAGATTAAGATTGACAAATTTGTTGTTTGACATTAACTTCAATTTTTTCATAGATTTATTGTTTAGGGAAAAGGATCTTCTTCTTGTACCATACGCATCAGGTGACATCTCTGTCGTCCAGTGGCCTCCTTTTCTGCTTGCTAGCAAGGTACATTTTGTACACTAAGAAATCTATTCTAGACTGCATCATTGTCATCCTCCAGTGATTCACTACCATAGCAGCATAATTATGTCCAGCATAATGGCATGATGCAGTCTTCAGGCATACCCAAAGTACGTTGTTACTCTGAATAGCTAAGGGTTCTTTACAATTTTCAATAATGGTTGTTAACTTCATTGACAGATACCTATAGCATTGGATATGGCTAAAGATTTTAGGGGAAAGGAAGACGCAGAATTGTATCGGAAAATTAGTAATTATCCTTACATGAGTTCTGCTGTGGCTGAATGTTATGAAACACTTAAAGATATATTATTTGCTTTTCTAAGAGATGAAGAAGACAAAGAGTGAGTTATTCCTTTTTCATACTTTTGGTTTTTTTCTCTGCCTTAATATTTGTATCACTGTCTTCTCTGTTGCTTGTTTAGGGTTATTACTCAAATTTGTCAGGAGGTGGAGAAAGCTATTGAAAGTAAAAAATTGCTGATGAGCTTCCGTATGAGCGAGCTACCTCAACTCAGCGTGAAGTTGGAAAAACTTCTAAATCTATTGGTAAGTTGTTCAATTTATCAACTGCTAAATTATGGTTCATTATTTTTTATAAAATATTATTTTTACACAGTTGTTCTGTTTTCAGAAAAAAACAGATGGCGAAGATATTGAGCCTTATAGATCTCAGATCATATATGTTCTTCAGGATATCATGGAGATCATTCAACGGGATGTTATGATTGTTAAACCAGGGTAAGGTGCAAGTTCATGAAATACCATATGCAGTCTGTAGTAGAAGGTCACTCTTTAATTCAATTTGAACTTTTCTGTAGAGCCTTGGGAGGTACTTATTCCGACACGACGAAGCCAAAGTTTGCAAACTTAAACTTGAGCATTTTTTTCAGCAGATCTTGGAAGGAGAAAGTACATTCTGTCTTATTATCCTATTCTGAATGGCCATTCTTTTTCATGGATTTATTTTATTTCTTTTTTTATTCTACAGATTGTGAGGCTTCATTTACTGATCACAGTTAAGGAATCTGCAATAAACATACCCACTAATTTGGATGCCCGTCGTCGCGTAACATTTTTTGCGAATTCTTTGTTTATGAATATGCCAGCTGCTCCAAAAGTCCATAGCATGTTGCCCTTCAGGTTGCATACATCTTCGCTCTATATTATATCAGACTTAATGCAGATTCAATAAGAATACTTTTATAAATATTGAACATGGCTTAAGCTTATGCAAAGTTTGCTACTCTTACAAAAGTTCAATTTTATTTGGTTTATGTCTTATTGTTCATAGTGTTTTGACTCCGTATTATAAAGAAGAAGTTCTTTATTCGGAGGATGAACTTAAAAAGGAAAATGAAGATGGTATATCCACTTTGTTTTATCTACAGAAAATATATCCAGGTATTTAATTTTTGGTGTGCATTATCTCTTTTGGTCATTATTGCTTCAAATGGATTTTGAAGGCAAAATAATTTTCTAGATGAATGGAATAATTTTTTGGAGAGGATTGGTGTTGAGAAACGCGAGGATTCAATTAAAGATTACATGGATGAAGTTCGTGAATGGGTTTCTTGCAGGGCCCAGACACTTTCCAGGACAGGTTTACTTTATACTTGCATATGTTTTTCAAGTCCTTCATATGCTTCTTAGTTTCACAGTTTTTCTTCTATATTTCAGTGAGAGGAATGATGTACTATAGACAGGCATTGGAACTTCAATGTTTTCTTGACATGGGAGAGGATCAGGGTACTCGTTATTTGCTTAGTGATGTTGATATTATTCTAGAAAAAAACTTTCCTAGTTAGTTTTCTTACTTGCTACATGCTTTTTGCTTCAAAATTTTTTGGCAGCTATTTTGGGAGGTTACAGGAATATCTTATCAAATATAAATTTCGAGGAACAATGGGACTTCAGTGCACTCTCTCAGGCCATTGCTGACATAAAGTTCACATACGTTGTCTCCTGTCAGGTCTATGGAGCTCAGAAAAAATCCACTGACCCGCAAGAGCGAGGTCGATATCTGAACATTCTCAATCTAATGCTTAGGTAAGCTTGTTAGCTTATGATGTGTGTATGCCGGGGTTTTCTTCCTTACCTCATATTCACATTGTTCAAATGTTTATCTTGAAAGTCTAAAAAATCTGACCTATCAGGTACCCATCATTGCGTGTTGCCTATATTGATGAGAGAGATGAGTCTGTGAATGGAAAGACTGAGAAAGCATTTTATTCCGTACTCCTCAAAGGTGGTGATAAATTAGATGAGGTACAATCAACTTTCAATTTTATAGTTTCCTGTAAAAACTATATTCTCGTAGCAGAAGGGTAGATACAGAGCTTTTACTGCAAATATTTTTGTGTAATTACTAATGAGGCGTAAAGTTTTGCATAATATCAAATAAGGGACATATATTTCAATAATAGCAAGAATGCACTTTGATCATAGGATTGGTTCAGTTGGTTGAATCAACCCAATTTTTTTAAAAGGAACAAATATTGATGAACCAACCCTTGTCATATATTATGCACAACTTCATACCTTTCCTAATTTAAAAAATATTTCAATTTTTTTCGTAAAAAGCTCATACACATATATTATGATTTTAAATTTCAGTATTGTGCATTTTATTTCACTCAGTAAGAGTTTCAGCTGTTTTTTTTGTGTGACAATATTGGTACACTAGTGTGTTATAAAAAGGAACAAGTATTGATGAACTAACCCTTATCAGATATTATGCACAACTTGACATCCCATTCCTAATTAAAAATATATTTAAATTTTTTTCGTTAAAAGCTCATACATGTATATTTTTTATTTCAAATTTCAGTGATGTGCATTTTATTTCACTCAGTAAGAGTTTCAGCTGTTTTCGTAATATTAGTACCCTAGAGTGTTATAAAAATTGTAGATTTCATCTCATGATGCTTATATACAAGTTATTCGTTTTTATGTCCTTAGGAAATTTATAGAATTAAACTGCCTGGTCCACCGACCGTTATTGGCGAAGGAAAGCCTGAAAATCAAAATCATGCCATAATATTTACTCGCGGGGAAGCCTTACAAGCCATCGACATGAATCAGGTATGATAAATTTTCTGAAAACCTCACATATTCTTGTGTATGTCATTTATGTCATTGTTTTCTAACAGTTCGTGAATTCAGGATAATTATCTTGAAGAAGCTTTTAAAATGAGAAATGTTCTTCAAGAATTTCTTCGTCCTCATCGAGGTCGATATCCTACAATTTTAGGATTAAGAGAGCACATTTTCACTGGAAGGTTGGCTTTGACAAATAGTTATTTTTTTCCTTCTTGTCTCATTTTGAAAAGCAGAATGGTTAATTGTACATTGGTCTTTTTCCTTTCTCAGTGTTTCGTCTCTTGCTTGGTTTATGTCCAATCAAGAAACCAGCTTCGTGACCATTGGACAAAGAATACTTGCAAACCCCCTCAAGTAATTCTCTTGCAGTATATATACATTTGTACTTCCTAGTCAACAGTCTTATAACCTGTCTTCTAGGGGAGTTGAAATAGTAAGTTCTGATAGTGCTTTGGAAAGTTGAGATTTAGAGCTTTTCCCAATTTGACAGGGTTCGGTTCCACTATGGCCATCCTGATGTGTTTGATAGACTTTTTCATATTACAAGGGGTGGTGTAAGTAAGGCTTCCAAGGGCATCAACCTTAGTGAAGATATTTTTTCAGGTAAGAGGAATTAATTTTTTCCCCAAAAAACTGCAGAATAAGTAGCATGTCAAGGAAATTGAACTTGTGGTTCATTATTTCAGGTTTCAATTCAACTCTTAGGGGTGGCAATGTCACACACAATGAGTACATGCAGGTAGGGAAAGGGCGTGATGTGGGCATGAATCAGATATCTCAATTTGAAGCCAAAGTGGCAAATGGCAATGGAGAACAAACACTAAGTCGTGATGTTTATCGTCTAGGACGTCGTTTTGATTTTTATAGAATGTTGTCATTCTATTTCACTACAGTTGGCTTCTACTTTAGTAGTTTGGTACGTGCCTTTACTTCCATGTTGATTTTATTATGTAGCATTGTTCAAAGGTGCTGATTTAAATTTCTATGCCGCTGGAACTTTCAGATTACTGTTCTGACAGTGTATGTGTTCCTCTATGGCCGTTTATACTTGGTTCTGAGCGGCCTTGAGAAAGCCATTTTGGACAATCCAAACATCCAAGAGAGTAAAGCTCTTGAAGCAGCTCTGGCATCCCAGGCTGTCTTCCAGCTTGGCCTACTGCTGGTACTTCCTATGGTGATGGAAGTTGGACTCGAAAGAGGTTTTCGAAATGCCATAGCTGAGTTCATAATAATGCAATTACAGCTAGCTTCAGTTTTCTTCACTTTTCAGCTTGGTACAAAGGCTCATTATTATGGAAGGACTATATTGCATGGTGGTGCAAAGTATCGTGCCACCGGCCGTGGCTTTGTGGTGTTCCATGCTAAATTTGCCGAGAACTACCGGATGTATTCACGCAGCCACTTTGTGAAAGGACTGGAGTTGATGATACTGTTGGTAGTTTATGCAGTATATGGTCACTCGTATCGAAGTTCTAATGTATATCTGTTCGTCACTTTCTCAATGTGGTTCCTGGTAGTTTCTTGGTTATTTGCTCCTTTCATTTTCAATCCATCTGGGTTTGAGTGGCAAAAAACTGTCGACGACTGGACAGATTGGAAAAGATGGATGGGTAACCGAGGTGGCATAGGCATCCAGCCAGATATGAGTTGGGAATCTTGGTGGGATGGAGAACAGGAACACTTGAAGCACACTCGCATAGTTGGGCGTGTGCTTGAAATAATTCTTGCCTTGCGGTTTTTGGTCTACCAGTATGGGATTGTGTACCATCTCAATATCTCACACCGAAGCAGGAGTCTACTGGTACTTGCGAAATGGTCATCTATCATCGCTGTAATATAAATTATTGCATCCATTAGGTGTTAAGTTTGGTCGGTTATTTCTTGTAGGTGTATGCATTATCATGGCTGGTGATGGCAACTGTTCTTTTAGTACTAAAGGTACTTGGTAGAGTTGTGTAGTTACTACTGTTACTGAGTCGCAACTTTTAACTAACTACTCCTGCTTGCTTTCAGATGGTATCCATGGGCAGGAGAAAGTTTGGAACAGATTTCCAGCTCATGTTCAGAATCCTCAAAGGTCTTCTGTTCCTGGGCTTCATCTCTGTCATGACTGTCTTGTTTGTTGTATGCGGACTTACAATAGGAGATGTATTTGCCGCCGTCCTTGGATTCATGCCCACGGGATGGGCTATTCTCCTTGTGAGTTTACTCTTCAATCTGAATATATTACATGCAAAGACTGCATGTTTACTGGGCCCATATATGATATAGAAATAGTATGCTAAAGAAGTGTTTCTGAACTTCAATTTCTCTGTTTTTGTACTTTCTTTTCTATTTTTCAGGTCGGCCAAGCGTGTAGACCTCTTCTGAAAGGTGTTGGAGGGTGGGACTCCATAATGGAACTGGCTAGGTCGTATGAATATGTGATGGGGCTTCTCATATTTATGCCTATTGTTGTGTTGTCATGGTTCCCCTTCATCTCAGAGTTTCAGACACGCTTGTTATTTAATCAAGCTTTCAGCAGAGGTCTACAAATCTCCAGGATTTTGGCGGGAAGAAAAGATAGTCCATCTTATGATTGAGAATTTGAATCCATCTTAATTTTTGCTGTCTTGTATTACATTCTCTGGGTGGCTTCTTGTGCTAGTAAAACAACTAAATTATTTCCGGAGAATAGGAAGATGGTCGTGCTCGTATCAGCAAAACTTACTACTTTTGTGTAGAAAAAGAAAATTATTACTTTGTAATACAATTTTAATATTGAGTGATTAAAGTACATCAGTAGGACACGCAAAATCTTTATGCTTTTAATTGCATGAAACAGATAAAGTCTAAAAATTATTTTTTGTATCATCCAATTTTCTCTTTAACTTGTAAAAATGTCATAAGCCAAGGGCAGGATGGGTCGTTTTGACCCTTTGTTTGTAAAGTTGTTTAAAGTTCGATTAAGTCTTAAGCTTAAAGAAAAATTCAATTTAAAGTGAAATTGGCCAGACTAGACTTGTGTGTGTTTAATTAAAAGTTTGATATTTTATATAAAAAATAAAAATTTAAATATATATATTAAATTATTTTCAAAGAGTTAAAGTTTATAACACTTTGATGCAAAACTAAATTATTTTATGCCGCAAACTTAAAATTGAGATATCTTAATATTTGAAATAATATTTTAGCTAAATATTATACAAACAAAGAATATTTATAAATATAATTGAGTTAGTTCAAAAATTGAGCTCAAATCAACTCGAACATTAATAAGCTCCACTTGAACTCATGTCAAATGTACGGAATTTAAATCTAATAAAATTGAACTCTATTTGCCAAATGAATAAATATATTAGTTATTTGCTATCGATAATAATAAAGGCTACTGATATTTTTGTAGTAGTTATTAGATGTTTCAATTTAGATTCTTTATTATTTATAACATAAAAATAACTAAACTCAAAATATTTCGGATTATCAATAACCTCTCTTTATGGAACATCATTAGTCAATAACAAGCCATTATAATAATAGTAATTATTCATTTGAAGCATTGCCCTAGATACGTAATTTTGTAACATTTTATCCTTTTCTTGTGAATAAAAAATGGTGTATAACGGCGTCCCCTCTTCCCCCGAGCTCCGGTCATGCGGCGGACATGGAAACGGCGGCGACTGCTCCTCCCAACCTTGTCCTCTTTCCTCACCTTCTCCTTCTTCCCAAACCCTCTCCTCCTCCTCCTCCAACCCGCCGCTTCTTGGCCTTCTCGTCTTCTCGGCTCGACTCCACCACCGCCGCCACCGCCGATTCCGAAGATCTCAGAGCCCAGCTCAACCAGCTCCGCCTCGAAGCAGACACTACCAGGGCCAAGGGTTGGTCGATTCCCATCCCTCTTCTCTTTTATATTTACCGCCCATTCTACAAGAATAAGCTCGCTCTTTCAAATCTTTTGGTTTGTAGCCGGTAATTTCTTTCTACAAGAATGATATGACATTGGTATTATAGTATTATGGCTAAAATTGGTTTGCTCCTTTTGAAAAACCGTTTGATGCGCTGATTTAGAAGTTGTGGTTTTAGTTAAAACCACTTACACTGTTCTCATTATGTCTGTGCAGAATAGAATTGCTAATATTGTGGTAGAAACTAGGTCAGTATTACATGAAAATTTCTGCCACGCTATCCGTTGTTGTCCTTAGATTGCTAGTTCCGGCCTGCTTTTTTTGTTTATCATCCTTATGAAGAGCTAATAATTCAAAGTTTGGGTCGGATTAACCTTTTGACTCAGTTTGTACGTAGATGATATGTAAAAAAATCAGGAGGAACTAGAATGGACAGTGCGGTATCAATAAATGTAAGAATATTGACTGGGTTATTTCATAGGGTGGCTTTTTAATGTCAGATGCAAATTGTGCAAGGGCTAGCTCTGCGAAAAGAGCTAGTTTCAATTTGGATATGCCACGCGGATCTTAGTCTGGAGCCTGAAGTACCCTGTTTTTTTTATTTAAAAAAAGCACTGATTGATATATTTTGGTGGGTATGAACTTGTTCTTTATCTACTCTAATTGATGTGTTTCTGTTGTAGCTTGTAACTTTTTTTTTCTCTTACTATGGAAAGAGTTGATTGTGAGCTTCAAATCTTTTTAGTGGTCCGGATTAGGGCTGCCCTATTTATATAGATAATATTATCTGTTGAAATCATAGAATAATCTGTAAGCCTTCCTTGTCCCCTACTCACCGTATGAGATGATCCTTATATAAACTAAACAGCTACAACAACATGCAAACTCTAAGGGATTGAATCACACATATATTTACCTGCTAAGATATCCTAACAGTAGGATAACAGCCTAACAGCCTCATAACTTTCTAACAAACATGAACCGTATCATAAAGTACACGTCTTTGCATAACATGACTTTTAACATTTAACACTCCCCCTCAAGCTATGAGGGGACACTGACCAAACATAGCTTGGACTTTAGTTGTTGATGACGAGCTGCAGGCAAAGCTTTGGTTATTATATTTGCTACCTGAGTTTCTGAACTTATATGATTCAAGGAGATGATCTTATCCTTCACTTTATCCTGAATAAAATTACAATCCACTTTGATGTGCTCAGTTCTCTCATGAAACACAGAATTATTTGCAATATGTATTGCTGCCCGGTTATCACACCAGAGCTTAATTGCAGCCGACATGCAAAACCCTAGCTTTTCAAGTAGGAATTTCATCTACACAAGTTCAGTAGTGGTCTTGGCCACTGCTGTATATTCTGCTTCTGCTAAAGACCTAGCCACCACACTTTGCTTTTTGCTTTTCCACACAACTAGGTTTCCTCCTAGTGTAATGCAATAACCAGTCGTGGACCTCCTATCGAAAGGAGATCCTGCCCAATCAGCGCTGCATACCCTTATATTTCCAAAACATTTTCCTTGTTGTGTCTGGTAAACATTAAACCTTTGTCAGGATGTCCCTTGAGATATCTTAGAATTCTCAACACAGCCTTCCAGTGTGAGACTCTAGGATGTTGCATGAACTGGCTGATAACACTCACTGCAAAAGAGAGATCAGGTCTAGTTACTGTTAGGTAAATCAACTTACCCACCAGCCTTCAGTACCTGCTGGCATCTTCCATAAGCTCCCTTCCTCAGGCAGCAGTTTTGTCTCAGTTTCAAGTGGTAACTCTGTTGATTTGGCATGAGTAAGACTTGTTTCTTCTATCATATCAAGCACATACTTCTTCTGACTTAGATAAATACCTTGTTGGTTCCTCAACAGCTCAATCCCAATAAAATGCTGAAGTTGTCCTAGATCTTTGATGTGTAATTGAGACTTCAACTATGTTTTGGTTTCTTGAATCCCAAAATTGTCATTGCCCGAGATTACCATGTCATCAAATTGGTGCAACGGCCAATCAAAGTGCATAGCCAAAGAGACTAAAATCCTGACAGAATTGAATTTAGTCACAGGTGAAAAGGTGTCTGTATAGTCCATACCATAGGTTTCACTATTACCCTTAGCCACCAACCTGGCCTTAAACCTTTCCAAAGAAGCATCTGGTCTAAGTTTGACAGTATAGACCCACTTACACCCAACTATCTTTTTCCCTTGAGGAAGATCAACCAAGGTTCATGTCTGGTTCAGTTGAAGAGCATTTATCTCGGTTTCCATGGCCTGTTTCCACCTGACATCGCTCATGGCAGATATATAGTCTGTAGGCACACTGTATTTGGTCAATTTAGACATAACCAAAAGTGAAGAGGCAGATATCAGACGTGAATCAGGAGGAGAAGGGTCAGATTGGTCTGTGGGAGGAGATGAGGTGGTTAGTCTCCTTAAAGTGTTGACGATAGGAGGTTCAACAAATCGATTATTGGAAGTTGAAGATTCAGGAGGTAGATGACACTGATTGGCTTGCGTGTATAGACAATTGGAGGGTTGGCAAACCTCTTAGAAGGCAAGGTTGAAATGTCAACCAAAGGAATAGGCAGGGAGGGGGTCATGGGAGAACAGGAGGTAGGAGTTGAAGAGGTATAGATGGGGACCTCTTCGAAAAAAGTAACATCCATGGAGGTAAAGAATTTATGCATGGATGGATTATAGCCAAGATAGCCTTTCTTAGTTCTAGAGTAGCCAAGGAATACACATTTGACTGATTTAGCGGACAGTTTATCTTTCAGTATAGGCAGTATATGAACAAAACAAACGCAGCCAAATGTTTTTGGTTTAAGAGAGAATAATGGTCTGTCAGGAAATAAAAGTTTGAAGGGAATGACATTATGGATGGACAGACAAGGCGGACGATTAATTAAGAAGCAAACCGTGAGTAGGGCTTCAAGTCAATGATGCTTTGGAACTAACATATGAAGCATGAGGCTGTGAGTTACCTCAAGAAGGTGTCTATGCTTCCTTTCAGCAACTCCATTTTGTTGTGAAGTGTGTGCACAAAAAGTTTTGTGGTTAATGCCATGAGAAGCATATTATTTGAAAAGGGGTGATGTGTATTCCAGGGCATTGTCGGATCTGAAGACTTTTAGACAGTATGAATGCTGTGTTTGAATTTCATTCACAAAAAGCATGAACTTAGAGAAGACTTCGGTGCCATCTTTCATTAGATATAACCAGCACATACGGCTGTAATCATCAATAAATATGACACAGTACGTATAATGAGCATGATTTGGAATAGGCAAGGGCCCCCTAACATCTGAGTGAATAACCTCAAACAAATTATTAGATATTGACCTAGAAAAGGTTGGCAAGGAAGCACGAGTATACTTGGCGACTCAAAAAACTCACATCTAAGATGGTTTACATGACTCAATGAAGGAACCATTAACTTCTGTTTATCCAATCTAGGATGCCCTGAGCGAAGATGCCAATGTAAAGCTAAGGAAGATGAACTGGTGAGGTTGACCTTGTATCTCTAAATAGACAACAAGTAGATGTGAAGAAATCTTAACAAGAGGAAGTGGCACACAACTTTGTAACAGATAACAAACTGATAGGGAAGGATAGAACCAAGAGCACATCATGAAGAATCAAGTCAGGGCTGAGAGTAATAGTCCCTTTTCCAACAGCTGGAACTTTACAGCCATCGGCAAGGCTTATAAACAGTGGTAATGTAAAAGGTGAGTAAGCAGTAAAGAGAAGGTGGCTGCTGGTCATATGGTCTGTAGCCCCAGAATCTATCAACCAAGGAGAATGTAGCAGCGGAGAAGAACTACTTGAATGTGCAACAGTAGCTGTAGAAGGTGGTTGATCTCAGTGAGCAAGTTTCAGGAGATGCTCGAAATCTGCATGGCTGAGAGTAATTCCAGAGGGTGCAGGGGGAGTTGACACTCAGCAGTAAGAGCATTGGAAGGTGAAGAAGGTTTGACTAGATCAGGTTTAATGGCCTAGTCTGGCTTGCCATTCTTCTTCCAACATTTATCTTCAAGGTGACCTGTTTTGTGAAAGAAGACACTATCAAGCATCCTTCTCCTTCTTTGGAGCAAGTCGACGCCCTCCTCTGGTAGGGGAGCCCTGTCCTCTTCCTCTTCCTCTTATTGGGCTGGAGATGGGGAGAGGGATGGCAGATAGAGCTGCACCTTCGTCAGCCTCCTCAACATTGTCAACCTCCATGGACATTCGGGAAAGCCTGGAGAAGTTAGCGTTGACTGTTGGTAATTCGACACTAGTCAAAAGCTGAAACTTGGCAAACTCCTATTGAGGGCCAAATGCAGCCAGAAAAGAGATCACTTGGAGATCCTCCCTCTGCATCTTCCAAGTTGCAAGATCTCCAGGGCAAGGTTGGTAGAGGTTAAGTTCTTCCCATTTAGCCTTCACAGAGCTATAGGGTTCATGAAGAGGTTGGTTGCCTTGCTCAGTGAGTAAAATCTCATTGCACAAGTCATATATCCTCTTGAGTGTTGCCTTCAAGACCATAAGTGTCTTTCACCGAGGTCCACACTGCATATGTAGTAGAGAGAATCATCACATGACAACTGACACAGGGCTCTGTGCTGTTCCACAACCAAGACCTAACTTGGGCATCAGCTTTGGCCCAAGTTGAACTTGCTACAACAGGTTTCTCTTCTTTTATATACCTGAGTTTTCCTTTGGAAATGAGAAAGGTTGTGATGGTTGCGGACCAGGAGAGAGGGTTCTTGGAACCTGATAGTTTTGTGGAGGTGATGGAGGAGCTATTAAGAAGCTATGCAATAGAGATGGTAGTGGATGTAGAAGAAGGGGGAAGAGGCGTGTCATTAATAGTCATGATGGATAAAGAGGAAAGGCAAGAAGGACCTCAACAAGAGCCACAGGTAGGGGTCAACAGGAAGGAGACAAGGGGGTGGAGGGAGAGGATTCAATCACAGGTAAGGCAGAAAAAAATTACTGATAGGCAGGTCCAACAGGATCAATCAGCTCAATACCATGTTGAAATCATAGAATAATCTGTATGCCTCCCTTGTAGGCTACTCACCGTGGGAGATGATCCTTATATAAACTAAACAGTTAGAACAACAGACAAACAATAAGGGATTAAATCACACATATATCTCTACCAGCTAAGATATCCTAACAGTAGGATAACAGCCTAACAAGCTCATAACTTTCTAACAAGCACGAACTGTATCACTAATTACATGTCTTCGCATAGCATGACTGCAACATTTAACATTATCATTGATCTATTGTTTTCGTTTTTTTAAAAGGAAAATAGTGTCTGATTGTTGTGTTTTGGTGGTATGATTTTGTTCTTTATTATATGTTCTTGAAATGCTTGTTTTTCCAGTGAATAGCGCAAGGATGAGGTTGATGAGATTATCGGAGGCTGCCGAAAGGTTTCGGCGGCAAGCAGCTGTGAAGGTTCGGGTTGGCCTGGAGATGGAAGCAAGGGATATGCTTCTGCAGAAGAGAAAGGTGATGCAAGCTCTGGAGAAGTGCAAGAGTCGCATTGAAGTGCTTGATAAGCTCTCTGCAAAGCTAAGTGAGGTCTGTAGTTGAATTCCTGTATTGGAATAACTCATTGGTGTTCTGTCAAAGTTGATGTACTGTGGGTTAGTTGTCGACTAAAATGTAGACAATTTGTAGGAATTGTAATTCAAATAAGTGTTCTAAATATTGCCTTTGATCTTATTCAAGGGGTTGTTCGCAGGCTATCTCAGTGAAGGAAACCCAGTTGATTGGCAGCATAACTGCTGATGTGGAAGCAGATGTGGATGATCCTTCTCCAATTCGAATTGTTACTCCTAAAGATGAAATATTTGACAATATAACCGAAATTGAGGATTGTGATCCTGAAGCTGAAGCAATCATTTCAGTTGAGGATGAAGGGCATGATTCACGGGAAGATAATATTTTTGAAAAGGATGTGACTGACAGGAGACCAGAAGGTAGTAAATCATGGGATTATGTTGCAATGGCAGAGAGTATGGAGGGTGTATCATCTTTTCAAGAATTTGTGGAACTCTTGGATAAACAGCTTTCTAAAATTGAAGAAGAGATCATAACTGTTTTAAGATACTCAGAACTGGTTTTGGAAAAAGATCAGAAGCTTAATAATTTCAAGTTGCAGGAAACATGCAAACTTTTGGGAGATGTGAAGGGCATTCGTGAAAGGTAAAAAGTTGTTTGATATGCTTATTATATTATTTTCTGTTGACAGATTAACCATTGCATAGGCGGTGTTCTTTGAAGCTGATACTAGAATATCATGGCTGCAGAGAAGGCAGACTACATGCTTTGTCTATAATTGGATAGTAAAAAATGTATTGCGGCATCTTCTTGTCAATTATTATATGATTTTTTTTTAATTCTTTTTTAATAATTTCTCAATCATAAATCTTTAACTTGACACCTCATATATCTCTTATGCAGGATAGCAAGCATCAAGGAAGCGCAAATGTGAATTTGTTTTTGATCTTCTATTGTAACTCAGCAGCTCAGTGTTATCGTCAAATTGCTCCCTGCTACATTTGCCTCTACCTATCTGTAAATTCAGCTTCAGATAAATTTTATCCCTCTTCTAAAGCTACTATCTGAAATAGGTATGTTGACCTATGCACGATTTGTATAAATTCTATGCTGCTTTTGCGTCCATTAAAATTGTGTTAGCATCTTTGCTGATTGCTATCATTTTATCAGTAATTGGCTTATGCTTAAATCAGAAGTGTATACTTGGAGAGGTTGTAGCCTGTTACTCTGTGGACATCTCCCTCTCTCTTCTTTTTTACTTGCATTATTGGTCTTTAGTTAATTTTCCTCAGAATCTAATATTGAAAAGCTCGGCATAGATAATTAATGGGCTAGAAGGTATTATAGAAATTAGGCAGGTCCATTTTTAACCTGTAAAATGGGCTAGCAGGTATTTCTCTGATTGCTTCCCTCCCTCCCTCCCACCTTTCTGCTGTACTTTGCCTTTGTAGAAGCCATAATTGCCACTTTATTTGCCCACTACGGTTCCCAATTTTCTGGCTAAAAAGCTGTGTACTGGAACCAGCTTTACTCATTACTTGCAAGCAACATGACCTTTAATGTGCTGAGTCACTCCTTTTAAACTGCTTGATTGTAGGAATTTTTGTCATTTTACTGGTCGAGCCCTCACCTTATTAAGGTGAATGCTGTAATATAAGCATAGAATTAGTTGAATGCTATAATATAAATAGAGTTGTTCAAGCTTTATCTTTTTACTTTGTTAAAAATAAAAAAGTAGTAAATTGTTAAATTGTCATTTTTTGTATTTGTGGTTGTTATGTTGAACTTACCAAATGTGGTGGTAGCTTACTCAGTTAACTTGCAATAATTATCATGTCTATGAAATTTACCGTGAGTAGATCTCACTATATTATATGGTATGTGTTGAAGTAAATATTTAGTGGTTCCCTTTATGAACAACTTAGCTTTTGGGACAAGTGGTTAGACTATATAAAATTTACATAGTATCAGATCCAAAGGTATGGGTTCAAATCCCGTTGGTGATATATACTCTGAGAAATATTAATTTGTCCTATGTTGTGACAAATTGACTATTTACCCTGTGTTGGTGTTTGTTTACTTGTTAAACCTTAAAAAGTTTGCTTGTACGTAAGGGGAAGTATTGAAGTTAATATTTAGTAGTTCACTTTCCTAATAAGTTAAGTTTTTGGGACACGTGGTTAGAAGGGGAGTGTTAAAGTAATTATTTAGTAGTTCCCTTTCCTAACAGGTTGAGCTTTTGGGACAAGTGGTTAATAGTTAGATCTCACTATAAAATTTGCAATAATTTTACCTTGAGTAGATTTCACTATATTATATGGTATGCGTTGAAGTAAATATTTAGTGGTTCTCTTTATGAACAACTTAGCTTTTGGGACAAGTGGTTAGACCATATAAAATTTACATAGTATTAGATCCAAAAGTATGGGTTCAAATCCCGTTGGTGATATATGCCCTGAGAAATATTAATTTGTTTTATGTTGTGACAAATTGACTATTTACCCTGTGTTGGTGTTTGTTTACTTGTTAAACCTTAAAAAGTTTGCTTGTACGGAAGGGGAAGTATTGAAGTAAATATTTAGTAGTTCACTTTCCTAATAGGTTAAGCTTTTGGGACAAGTGGTTAGAGGGGGAGTGTTAAAATAATTATTTAGTAGTTCCCTTTTCTAACAGGTTGAGCTTTTGGGACAAGTGGTTAATAGTTAGGCCATCTAAAATTTATAGTATGCAACTTCATTAAGCCTTGTGAAACACTTTTAGGCACTTTGGATCACCCTCCTTGGTGCCTAGAGGTGGTATAACTACCTAAAGATTAAAACATTTAATCTAAATCAATAAAGAAATATATAAATTACGAACCTTATATTGTGCAACAGATAATAATCTCCATTCTAAGTGAAATCACATATTGTTAGTCACTATTTTCCACAGATTAAACCACAAAAGACAAGACTGTTAAGAGTTTATCAACTTGCCAGAACATTGCATTGAGCATCAAAATAGTAGAGACACAATTCTTAAACTAGTATATGGCATTGACCATAAGGCATATATTTATAGACTCTGAAGAAGTGGAGGTTATCAAAATGAATGGGAACATCTTTTAGCTGATGACCATTCATAAGAAGGTTCTAACATTTAGAATAATGTTGTAACCTTTACCCAATGAGTGAGTTAATTAATAACAATTTCTGACACTACCTTTTTCCTTTCACACCATAGTCAATAATCAATAGTTGTATCTATTTCTGAAAGTACACTCCCCATTGTCTATAGTTGTTTCTTCTCCCTCTTCCCTTCACCCCAATTGTTTTCGGATGCATTATCTTTCTTCTTTTTGTTTTTATTTTTATTTTATTTTTTAAAAAAGAAAAAATAATGGCTGCAAAACGGTTGCAATATTCAAGGTCACTGACATTATTTCCTTCTTTTCCAATCTTAGTCTCAGCTTCCTCTCCCCTACCTTCAGTTTCATTTCAGCTTTTGTGAAATAACAATCTTCTTCATTCTGCTCATCTCTTAGCCTATGATATGACCCATACCAGATACACATGTAATATATACGGTTTTATTTTCATTTTAAAATGAAATCATTTTTGTCTACTTTGTTCTGATCTCCCTCCCTGTACAAGAATTAAAAAAATAAATGTTTAAAAAAAGATTGTAGATGGAGTAATGAACGTGATCAAAATAATTCACCCTGATGTCTCTTGAAAGGTTTTATCTATAAAATCACATTCATAAGCCTTGCTCAATGATGAGTTTGGCATGAATCCACTGGCATCACTGTCGTCTCTCATGACTAATTTTTGTATTATTACTACTCCCTGTTCATTGACCTTTTTTAAATGTTTTGTGTATTAACTGTTGGAGGAAAGTGGCTGAGAATGCTATGAAATTGAATTACTTTCATAGGGTGAAATTGTAATTGAATAGTTTTCCAGATTTTTGCTATGGTGTGGAAAAGGATTTATCTGAGCAGTAGATTTGGGGCTAGGGTAGGATAAATAGAAATAGGACTCACTTTCTCTTATTGTGGCTAAACTCCTTATGACGAATTATTATCACATTGAAACACAGCAGTGGCTGCAAGGAGCAAAGGGCAGCAGCCTTGTAATAATAAATGAATAGAGGAATCATACTGGTAGTGTAATCATTGTGTCAAAATTTTGTGAGAATTATTTTTGGTTTGGTTGATGGTTTGTATAGGAATTCGAGGAGCTGTTTTAGTTATGTTAATTTTTTCCCTAATAGTGAGTTGGTTTAACTCGTAAATTGGCTGCGCTCAACGCATATCTATGAATGAAGCAAGGTGGATTAGCTCCTCTAAAACAAGCTATACAGGTACAAGTTGCGATAGAGCAAAAGAGGCTGCTGCTACATCGTTGGCGAGGATGAGATTTAACAGGTGAAGTCAATAGTTTTGATTATGTCTCCGTGGTAAGTGAATGTAACAAGTCATGCTGGCAGCCATCTTCAAGTTATGTAACAGGATGGGTACTCTTGAGGTCGCACAGTGAAGTGGAGAAGAAAGTGTTCTGTGTTTTGGTGTCATTTCTAACTTTTTTTTCCCTAGTTTTTTTAGGATGATTCTACCGTATATAAATATGTACATTAAATATCTTTCCCATAGTGGATATCTTTTTCCATGTAATAATAGTGTCTAATTTGTTTCATCAATTTTTTCCAAATAAATATACTTTTATTAACGAAAGGAGATATCAATACTATTAAAAAATTAAAAGTAGAAGATTTAATCAATCAAAATATAAAATAAAATCTATATAATAGAATAAAAATACCTCTATGTGAGGGTTGAAAGTTTGAATCTTGTTAATTTTAATTTCTTCAAAAATAAAACTTTTAACTATAAAAGGTTATGTGTTCAAATCTGGTTAAAGTTAACTCTAACTTTATATTAATAATAGTGTGTTTAATTATCTTAAAAAATATAATAAAAAATTAACTAATTATAATTCATTTTTTATTTAAATAAGATTTATTTAAGAAATTAAATTATTATATTTTATCTTATTATTTAATAAGAATTTATATATAAAATGAAATTTATTTGATATAAGTGTGCATACATTTTCCCTAGTTTGTGTTATATGGCTAAAGAGAAATGTTGAAATAGCATTCTAGCATAGCCTCATCGAGGTACAGTTGTAAGGTAATTGAGATAGTCTTGTTGCCCGCTTGAACGTTATTTCCGAGCACGTAATGACTATTGATAAATGATACTTGTGAGATCTCGCGACTAGGGGAAAGAGCTGTGTTTTAAATTTTGGCTTCGGCCTCTGTGTGTTTTTTTATTTTTAATTAAATATAAGAAGGAGTTGAAGGATTTTCTTTGTTTTTGAAAAAAAGGGCAGGAGTCGAAATTACTTTTTTGGTAATAATTTCTTGCATAGTGCAGTGTTTTAACGAGAGAAAGAATACAGGAGCGATGACGTTGTACAACGAGTTTTTTTGCAAGCGTAAAATGAGTTAATGGTAACGCTGACATCTTGAAGAATGGGTGGTGTAACAATCTTTTTCCTAGTTGTGTGGGAACGCTTGCATGTTAAAGTTGTGGCGCAACGACAATAAAAAGCCTTTTGGTGAACACATTAAAGTTAAGCTCAGTGGGAAAATTTTTTCTAGATTGTAAGTGCGCTGTTCTTCCGAAGTGACTGTGTAACGATGGTTTTTATAAGGTTTGAGTGGACTAATATTAACATGCGCTTTGAAAGAAAATATATGCACACGCACAGTGGCCAATGTATTTTGAACGAGCGTATATAGTTCCTAGAAGGCGGCAGCTCCACCAGAGGAAGGATAAAATAATTGTGAGTAGACTAGTACTACCGAGTCCGGGAAGGGGGCACGTTTTTTTGGTAAAGGAGCGAGTCCACTTATTATTCCACTCAACTGGTCATAGGACTGTGGGACGAAGTAGGTGAAGAACATCCCACCATTTGCGACTCGAACGCATAGAAATAAAATATAATGAGCAGACATTCATGGTCATTGAGACGACTAACACCTAAATGTAGAGGTTCCTTCCGAGCTGCTTCATGGCATCGCTGCTCCGTGTGTGTGTATATAAATCCATTAGAGGATGAGCACTCTTCATCCTTTGCTTCTCTTTTCTACATACTTCTACTAGTCTTCATATCGTCTTCTTTGATCATATTAGTAAGGTATAGCTAGTAATCAGAGAAGCTTATTACAAGCAGCTTATATACCAACAGAATGGGCAGCCTTTCCTGTGATATGTTGGACAACTGCATGGGAGCCGCACCAGCCAATGCTTCTCTGAACCCGTTAGACCCAGATGAGTTCAGGAGGCAAGGTCACATGATCATCGACTTCCTCGCCGATTACTACCAGGGCGTTCATAATTACCCGGTACGCAGCCAGGTAGAGCCGGGTTACCTCCGCAAGCTCCTACCCGAGTCTGCACCCAATGGACCCGAGTCGATCGAGTCCATTCTGGAAGACATACAGTCGTGCATCGTCCCCGGCATCACCCACTGGCAGAGCCCCAACTACTTTGCCTACTTCCCCTCCAGCGGCAGCACCGCCGGGTTCCTCGGGGAGATGCTCAGCACCGGATTCAACGTTGTCGGGTTCAACTGGATGAGCTCTCCGGCTGCTACTGAGCTGGAGACTATTGTTATGGACTGGTTCGGCAAAATGCTGAAGCTGCCATCCTCCTTCCTTTCCTCAAGTGGCGGCGGCGGTGTCCTCCAGGGCACCACCTGCGAGGCCATCCTTTGCACCCTCACCGCCGCCCGAGATCGGATGCTCAACCGCATTGGCCGCGACCAGATCAACCGTCTCGTCGTCTACGGCTCTGACCAGACCCACTGTGCGTTGCAGAAGGCTGCCCAGATCGCCGGCATCCTTCCTGCCAATTTTCGGGCCGTCAAGACCACGAAGTCTAATAACTTCGCGTTGTCTCCTCGAGCACTCCGGGCAGCTATTGAGAGAGACGTGGCGGATGGCCTCCTCCCACTTTTCTTGTGTGCGACCGTCGGCACCACCTCGTCCACTGCTATCGACCCAATCGGCCCTCTATGTGAGGTGGCCAAGGAGTACGGTATCTGGGTTCACGTAGATGCGGCCTACGGTGGCAGCGCCTGCATCTGCCCGGAGTTTCGACACTATATCGACGGAGTGGAGAGCGCCGACTCCTTTAGTCTCAACGCCCACAAATGGTTCTTCGCCACCCTCGATTGCTGCTGCATGTGGGTGAAGGACCCGAGTGCCCTCGTCAAGGCCCTCTCCACCAACCCAGAATACCTGCGTAACAAGGCGACCGAGTCTAAACAGGTGGTGGACTACAAGGACTGGCAGATTGCTCTGAGCAGGAGGTTCAGGTCGCTCAAGCTATGGATGGTGTTGAGGAGCTATGGCGTGGCCAACCTGCGCAGCTTCCTGCGGACCCATGTGAAGATGGCCAAGAACTTCGAAGCTCTGGTGAGACAAGATGGCAGATACGAGATCGTCGTCCCAACCACATTTGCAATGGTATGCTTTCGCCTACTTCCTCAAGATCAGGGATCGTCGACCGAGGAAGAGGCAAACGAGTTGAACAAGAGATTGTTGGAATCGATGAATATGTCGGGGAAGGCATACATGACACATGCGGTGGTGGGGAGTGTACATGATCCGATTTGCGGTGGGAGCTTCACTAACAGAGGAGCACCATGTCCACGCCGCTTGGCAGCTGGTGCAACAGCACACTCGAGCACTGCTTCACAGCAATGGCGGTAAAAAGAGGAAGCAAATCTCTTGATTAAGGTGCTCCTTATCCTTCAGGTGATTGGTTTCCTTGAAGAGATTAATTGATTCCGCTTCTCTATACTGGGGAATGGCGGTGTAAAATTAACAATTCTTTCTTTTATATTCAATGAGAATTCCATGAATAAAATGTTTTTCTCGTCTCAAGATTGGAAAAGGGTAAGAAAAACAAATGGAGAACGACCCATTGACAGCTTTTCTTGTCTCAAGATTGGAATGCCTTCTTTCTCTCGAGGTTGGAACCGTGAATGGTTAGGAGCATTTCAATTACGTTCTCAGTTTTACAGTTTTACGATAACTAGCAAAAACATCCGAGCAAAACAGTGGGTATAATAATTAACGGAGATAAGTAAAATGAAAATATTTTACAACCACACATTCATTCAAAAAATATTTTTTATAAGTAATGCTTGAGTTTTTAAAATAATATTAAAATAATCATATATTTTAGAAGTGTTTAAATAAAAATAATTTAATTACACAAATACACAAAAAAAAATCCGTTGTTAAACTGCAATTAGAACAAATATCATAAATTTTAAAAGGAAAACATAAAAGAAAGAAAAATACAAAATATAATGGAAGAATTTAAAAAAAAATATTGAAGGAATGGATTGCAAAGGTGGAAAAAATGAGTTTTAAAAAAAACATGATAAGGAAATTACATAAATAATTAAAAATATAATTTAATAACACTAAAACACAAAAAATGACAAGTAACTTTTATTTTCACAATTTAGATAGAACAAACTCATTAATTTAATAAAGGAAACATATAAAAATTCTTTATAGTTTTTAGCATGCAAGAATAAAATAATTAAAAATAATTGAAGAAGGGTCTTTTTAATATATATATATAGGTAATAGTTTGTAAAGATGATAAGAAAAGTCATTACTTAAATTGATTACAAAAACCCTATTAAGGAGAAGCCACATGCAACACATACGATGAGGTTTTTTATTTTAAAAAGATTGGAAGGATCTTAAAATTTAGATAAATAAATCTAAATAACATGTGTAACACCGTATTTTTTGTTCAAGGGCGGATTAAAATGCGATATTATAATTCAGAAAGCTATTCGTTAAACTACCACATACAAATCTTACGGAAGCATATTTTAAACTTCAAAGAGGCTTTTATAGGATTTTCATATAATACATGTTGAATTATACTATTTAAGAAGGTTTTACCTCTAAGGAGAGCTCCTAACATGAACTTTCCAAATCATGAGAGAAACCACACCTCTCTGACAATTAAGTGGCTGACTTCATATAATGCAAAATGATCATTAATAATTACACGAAAGCAACATCCCCAATGCAGTTAAGAGGTTGAATTTGAAAGGATGCATATATATAATCTGATTCTTATACTTAGTTACAACTTTTAAGTTAAATAATACTTATTTTTATGATGATGCTGAATATGAATCGCATAGCATAGGTGGTAGTGGTTACTTGTTCCACATACCTGTGAATAAAAATTAAACACTCAGATATAAAGGCATCAACAAGTGATAGGGCATCATACCTGTACATTTGATCTTCATGTGGATCTTTCAAGCAATGTGAAATTTGTGCTCCTCCAGTCTATAGTCTATGTTACTTTAACACACACACACACACTAAAACTAAATAAGTTTTGTATACTAAATTGTTCAACGTTGTGTTCTAGGACTTTGAAGCTCACACACATTGTAGACAATTGTTAGCCTTTGATGCTCCTCATAATAGTAAAATAATATAAAACTAAAGAAACACCCACATATAATCAACTATCACATAGACCCAATTTGAATCATAGATGGTTCATAAGAATTTCAGGGCACAAGCCCACAACACAACCCAAGGTTCAAAAACTAAGTTATTCAGATCGGTAATCAAATTTATTTAATTACTGATGTGGTTTTCAATTATATATAGGTGAGGTTCCCTAAAGTTGGCCGATCTAGGTGCATAGATCAAGTGGTTCAGCAGCGGTAGTGGCGGAGGCCCTGTGTCATGTGGCGTGTTTTGGACAGTGTGTTTTGTGGATAACTATACGATGAGTATATGCCCTAATATTTAAACCTGTATGATTAAGATGTATGTCATGATGGTTGTACTAGTATGTTTTATCCTTATATTATTATAGTTTACTGTGGAGTTATAATACTTTGGGGCAACACTAACTATCCTTTGCAAGGTATATAAGCCTCAGAGTCCTGAAACATAATGAGAAGCTAAGTCAAGTATACAAAACATATTTGGCTGCAGCTATTTGTGTCTTAGAGTAACATGCGTGGAGGAGCTTATGGTTCACACTAATTGAAGACTCACGTGAAGTCTGAGTATTAGGGTTTGATGCCTTGATACTCGATGATGCTATGTAATTTTTGTGGCACTTTAATTATTACTCACATAGAGTAATAGGTAAACATGACCGTTGTTTAAATACTCGCATCATCTTATGTAACTAATAAGAAGACCTAAGTCAATCACTTGAACTAATTAGTAAAAATATAATGTACGCAATAACATACGACCTTAAAACTGTAGTGAGGGTGTGCTTCTTTTACATTTAGAAGTGATCATCATATTTTTAAAGTTACTGCTAATAATCATAGGGAAGGTTATGCCTCTGTTATGGTTAGGGGTTATTCCTTTAAGTTTAAAGTAGTACAAACTCTATACGCATTTTATAAAAACCAAGCTTGGTGTTCGTCTTAAGTCTCTATAGAAGGTTGAGATCTTCTTTCGTAAATTCTATAGGATATAACCCAACGAATAGCTTCTAAATTATAATATTACGATTTGGTCTGCCCCTTCGGGCAGAATTGGGGTGCTACAAATAAATTGATAGATTCCATTTTGACTCTAAATATGATGCTTATACTTTTATAATAATTCTATTTTGACTCCAAAGTTTCAGTCATAATTTTAAGATTTCATTTTGATTCCAAAGACCCACAAGTGGACTTCACTCGAGTCAAATTACTTCAAAAATAATATAAATCAAATATTTATTAATTTCAATTTCAAGACATAGTAACATAATATATGCTCATTTCAAAATATCTATTAAATGTTGTACTAAAAATCTATGTAAAAGCTATTATTGAGTCTATAATTATGAGTATTGATTCTAAACTTGGGCCCGTTAAATAGGTACGGTTGTTAAGTTTACGAAGGAGGTTAGAACTTTAAAGGATCAACTTTTATAAAGTGGGGAATTGTGATATCATATATATCATCAAATTGATCTCACATCTAATAATTGTTAGGGTAAGCATTTCTATTTATTTGTAATAATGGTGTATAAATCTCTTACTAGTTAGTTAATTAATTTTTTTAAAAATGACTTACACGGGACAATTTACACTTAAGTCCAGCCATTATAGCAATGCCCCTAGAAATTGAAATATGCTTCTAGCATCTAATGATGAAATGGTGCGCATGCCAAAAATTCATAGTTTTATATTTAATTTTGTTTTCTTGATGTATTTTTAACGAGGGTTTTGTAAATGTTTTAATGTTTTGCACACAAAATCCATGTATACATTGGCTGCTGCTAAACGAGCGAGCGAGTTGAGCTTGACTTGTGTTCGAACTTGAGCGAGCGAGCCGAGCTCGACTTGTGTTCAGACTTGACTCGAATAGTTAAAAGTTCATTCAATCTCGGATTAAGATCAAACAAGTTTTGAACATACATGCCCGAGCTCGATTGGACTTAAATATTTTTATATTGTCGAGCTTGACTCAAACTTGAATACACTTAAACTGTTTAATTTTAACGATCTTAAACCCAGCTTGTTTGTGAGGTCAAAACCGACTCGATTGTAAAGTGGAGAATAACTCACTTAAAAAAATAAAGTCAGCGTGGATTGAACCCATGACCAAGTCTTCAACTTGAATACCTACCATCTAAGCTATCACACTATTTTATTATTATATTGTATATAAATAAATATAATTAGTTATAAATAAATATATATATATATATTTATATAAAAACTATATTATTATATTATTTTATCTAGTAAAGTTTGAGTCAAATTATAAGTCGATTTTAAGTCGAGTTCGAGTTATAACCGAGTCGAGTCAAGTCGAACACGGCCTTATTCAAACTCGACTTGAAAAATTAAACTGAGCCGAACCCCAATATTCATGGTTTAACTCGCCCAATTAACAGCAATTTCGGCTTACATCTCGCTCAACCTCTGTGAAGTGTGCTAAAAATGCAAACAGCGTTTGACTTTCAATCATAGACTAGGCTAAACTCGAGTACTTAATCATCTAATTTCAACGTGCACAATGTTGAACGTAGCTTCGGTAAAAAAAACCAAGGCGGCAGCTATTCAATACAGAAATCGTATAATTATTGTTTAGTAATAGTAGTGGACTACGAAGGAAACGAGAAGCAGGGGGTTGCCGACGGAGTACAGGAAAGGAGCACGTTTGCGACTGTTTATTAAAGGAGCGAGTCCACTTGACCGGGGAGATGAAGTAGCCAAGTAGGTGAAGAAAGAAATGTCCTAACTCCTATCATGTGCGACTCATAATAAATTAAAAAAGACCCAAAACAATAATCTAAAATGATGGAATCCACGAGCAGAAACCACACATGGTCATGGAGACGACTGAGAGCCTAACTTGACCCAGAAAGAGTACCTTCCGAGCTGCTTCATTGGCCAATTCACTCGTAGTGATGTATGTGCACTATATAAACCCATCAGCGGATGAGCACTCTTCATCCTTTGCTTCTCATTTCTACGTACATCTTCTACTAGTCTTCAAATCGCCTTCTTTGATCACATTAGTAAGGTATAGCTAGTTATCAGAAAAGCTTATTACAAGCAGCTTATAAATGGGTAGCCTTTCCTGTGACATGTTGGACAACTGCATGGGCGCCGCACCCGCCAATGCTTCGCTGAACCCGTTAGACCCAGATGAGTTCAGGAGGCAAGGTCACATGATCATCGACTTCCTCGCCGATTACTACCAGGGCGTCCACAAGTACCCGGTACGCAGCCAGGTAGAGCCGGGTTACCTCCGCAAGCTCCTGCCCGAGTCTGCACCCAATGGCCCCGAGTCGATCGAGTCCATTCTGGAAGACATACAGTCGTGCATCGTCCCCGGCATCACCCACTGGCAGAGCCCCAACTACTTTGCCTACTTCCCCTCCAGCGGCAGCACCGCCGGGTTCCTCGGGGAGATGCTCAGCACCGGATTCAACGTTGTCGGGTTCAACTGGATGAGCTCTCCGGCTGCTACTGAGCTGGAGACTATTGTTATGGACTGGTTCGGCAAAATGCTGAAGCTGCCGTCCTCCTTCCTTTCCTCAAGTGGCGGCGGCGGTGTCCTCCAGGGCACCACCTGCGAGGCCATCCTTTGCACCCTCACCGCCGCCCGAGATCGGATGCTCAACCGCATTGGCCGCGACCAGATCAACCGTCTCGTCGTCTACGGCTCCGACCAGACCCACTGTGCGTTGCAGAAGGCTGCCCAGATCGCCGGCATCCTTCCCGCCAATTTTCGGGCCGTCAAGACCACGAAGTCTAATAACTTCGCGCTGTCTCCTCGAGCACTCCGGGCAGCTATTGAGAGAGACGTGGCGGATGGCCTCCTCCCACTTTTCTTGTGTGCGACCGTCGGCACCACCTCGTCCACTGCTATCGACCCAATCGGCCCTCTATGTGAGGTGGCCAAGGAGTACGGTATCTGGGTTCACGTAGATGCGGCCTACGGTGGCAGCGCCTGCATCTGCCCGGAGTTTCGACACTATATCGACGGAGTGGAGAGCGCAGACTCCTTTAGCCTCAACGCCCACAAATGGTTCTTCGCCACCCTCGATTGCTGCTGCATGTGGGTGAAGGACCCGAGTGCCCTCGTCAAGGCCCTCTCCACCAACCCGGAATACCTGCGTAACAAGGCAACCGAGTCTAAACAGGTGGTGGACTACAAGGACTGGCAGATTGCTCTGAGCAGGAGGTTTAGGTCGCTCAAGCTATGGATGGTGTTGAGGAGCTATGGTGTGGCCAACCTGCGCAGCTTCCTGCGGACCCATGTGAAGATGGCCAAGAACTTCGAAGCTCTGGTGAGACAAGATGGCAGATACGAGATCGTCGTCCCAACCACCTTTGCAATGGTATGCTTTCGCCTACTTCCTCAAGATCAGGGTTCGTCGACCGAGGAAGAGGCAAACGAGTTGAACAAGAGATTGTTGGAATCGATGAATATGTCGGGGAAGGCGTACATGACTCATGCGGTAGTGGGGGGTGTACATGATCCGATTCGCGGTGGGAGCTTCACTAACAGAGGAGCACCATGTCCACGCCGCTTGGCAGCTGGTGCAACAGCACACTCGAGCATTACTGCACAACAATGGCCGCCTTGATTGACTTGCTTAGTCGACATGATGATAAAATGTTGGGGCGGGGGGTTGTGGTTGGTGAGGAGATTACTTGATTATTTTTGTCCTTGCTATTCATATCAAACATTTATTTCATTTTTATCTTCAATGACAATTTTCTGAATAAGATTTCTTTTATCAATGCTATTTGTTTTGTCCTTTTGTTTCTTGCGGTAAACTAAATTTTAGGACTTTTTATATTTCAAAAGATCAAAAAATTTCTCATGCTGCAACGAGGTACTCGAACTTTGCATGCGTAGCTATTTTAGCATGTAGAGGTATAAAGTTTGGAATAATTGTGTGAGTGCATTTTTTACAACAAAATGGGTCCATGATCAATAATTTTTTTTTAACAATCTGTCATATATATTCTCTTGAATATTATAATTTGGTGTACATGGATATAAGATTGTTAATATAATCAAGCCGGATCTTAAGCATGTACACGTATTATATGCTCGATTCAATTTAACTCCAATGTACTCCCTGATTGACAGACCGAATAAATATTCAACTAAAAATTGTTATATGGATCAATTGAAAATCAAGCTTGAACATAAGATCAGTGTTTTGCCCATCTCAGAATTCGAGCTATACACATCCAATCTCAACAAAATGTTTAATTTGGCTTAAAATGTCTACTTTATTTCTTTTCATGCATAAATATTGATAAATTATATAGGCACCATGGAGGTCTTATATAGTTTAAAATTTTATTATTTTTGCTTGTTACATTAACATTTTTTTAAAGTAACAAGTAATTTTGAATTTGTTTGAAGAGTCAAAAGGGTCGATTTCATGATCATATTCCTTTTTAGGAATATGGCTGTTAAAAGTTTAAATGGTATTTATGGATGTACAACCTGTTAATCTGCAACCCGGTAGCGAGGAGGAAGAAGAAAGAAAAGGCGGCGTGTGCTTTGGTTTCCCCGAGCATGAACGCCCGAGAGCGTTCGGGTCCTCGTAAAAAAATTGCTTCGGACATGACGCCCAAACGTCGGGATTTCGGACACCCAACGGAGACCACGACCCTGGAAGTTATTTTTAGATATAAAACATATTTTTCGTGAATTTCTTGATCTATAACCTTATTTTGTATTAAAAAAAGGGTTTGACCCGTGAGCATTTGGCATTTGGCTCGGTTTGACTCGTATCAAAACTTAACATTTTAAATGTTCAAGCTCGAATTCGACTCAAACTCGAATCCTTCGAGTCGAGTTTGAGCAAAATAGTGTTTGATGCGACTCGACTCTATTATAACTCGAACTCAACTCAAAATCGACTCGTAACTCAACTCGATAAAATAATATAATAATATAGTCTTTATATATCTATATACACTAATAAGTTTAATTATAACTAGTTATATTTATTTATATACAATATAATAACAAAATAGTGAGATAGCTTACATGGTATGTATTCAAATTGAAGTCCTTTCGTGAGTTCAATCAACACTTACTTTATTTTTTAAGTGAGTTACTTTCTACTTTATAATCGAGCCGGTTTCGAACTCGAACAACATAAAAATATTCGAGCCAAACTCGAGCATACATGTTCAAAACTTATTTGATCTCGAGCCAAGTTTAAATGGACTTCGAATTATTCGAGCCGAGTTATCTCGAGCTGAGTTCAAACGAACTTTGAACTATTCAAGCCGAACTCGAACATAACTTGAGCTTCGGCTCGCTCGCTCGTTTAGTAACCCTAGTTACAAGGTGTTAGAAGAAGGTTTTTTTGTGGTTAGAGAAGAAAAAGTTTTATTTAAACTATAATTTGTAATTATTTTTCATTACAAAATTTTTGAAAATTTTTTCGATGGTCTTTTATCCTCGAACATGAAGGTTTTTTGCGTTAATTGTTGGGTGTTGTTATTCTTAATTTCATAATGTCTTTATTTGATTATTAGCACAATTTTCTAGGCATAGGCTTCCGTAGGTGATCAACCAAAACACAGCCATGGTGTTAACCATCGGAGAAATATATCGATATTTTCCCTTGTCTTTTTAATCTAAAAATGATAAGGGTTAGTCAAATAAACGGTTGAGACCAAGGTGATAGTTAAAAAAATAGTTAATATTAATTCAAAAGATCAGTGTTGATTGAATAGGTTAGCTCATGAGTTGAATTCAACTAACCTTATAAATTATAATAACTAAGAGCTGGCTAAATAAACTCATCTCACAACACTCCTACAGTAATGTTTCTATTCTAAGTGAAACCCAATTTTCCTCCTTAAAGAATTTAAATTAGAAATCGGGTTATGATCATAGATAATGAGTCCCAACCTGGTCCTTCCCCAAAATATAATAACGATCTAATTAAATACCAAAACATGATGTAAAAGAAGGAACCACATAAAAACAAAAAATGTGTGTGTTGTGAGTGAGTGAGTATTACATTAAGAGCTGCCTTCAATAAAAAATAGCTTTGTTCATAACTCTACACTTATGTACTTAATTTTGTTAGGGTCCCTCATCATACGATGAATATGAGAATACATGCAACTACATGGAGGATTGTAAAGACATGGATTTATTTGAAGAGGTACGAGGGATTCGAAAAGAATGGTTGAAGATGATGAATATTTAGTGTTGTGGCTCTTCGTATCTACGAGGCTGGTTTTCGTTGTCTATAAATATGTAGTTGTATTGTGAGTAAAATAGAGTGGAGTTGAATTGAAGAGAGTACACAAGTAAGAGTATGTGAAGTTGTGATGTATTTCTAATTGGAGTGTGTTCGTTTTAGAGATGAGTGTTAAGAGATTGTGAGTTGTTTCCAATTAGAGAGTGTGAGGATTTCACAATTGAGTGATTGTGTACTTATTATTGGTAATAATTGATGATTTGTAATTTTTAGTATATTTTGAGATTACCAAATTATTGTGTGTTTTATTGAATATTGTTAAGTACTTGTTAAGGCATATCAAGAAGTTCAGGGATTTCTTTTGGGTGTTAAAACCCAACAAGTGGCATCAGAGCTTTGGTTTATCCGCCCTGTGGAGGTTCGTGGAGAAGATTGAACTTCTTATTTGCTTTTGACACAAGATGGCTGAGAAGAGTACAACCAAATTTGTACTTCCTAAATTTGATGGAAGTAATTTTCCTATGTGGAAAGTGAAGATTAATGCTATATTGGTGAAAGATGGTTGTGCTGTTGCTCTTAAAGGCATGGATCAGAAACCAGAAGGTATGACAGATGCACAATTTATTGAAATAGATGAGATTGCTAAGGCTGATATTTTATTGGCCTTGGATGATAAGGTATTATTTAATGTGCATACTATTGATACAACGGCAAAGGCTTTGTGGGATAGTCTTCACAGAATATATGAAGCCAAGTCCTTAGTAAGTAAGATTTTTCTAAGGAGGCAATTGTATAATTTGAAGATGAAGGATGGGACTTCTATTCATGAACACTTAAATGTGTTTAATAGCTTGGTGAATGACTTGTTAGGAACAGGTGCAAAGGTTGATGAGGAAGAACAAGCCACCTTACTGCTCTGTTCAATGCCGGACTCGTGGGATAATTTAATTATGAGTTTGAGCCATGTTTCAGTACTTGACTTAAACTCTGTAACAGCATCACTCTTGTCAGAGGAGTTAAGGAGAAAGTCAACAATGTCAACTTCATCTTCATGGGAGCAAGCCTTGGTTTCTGAGGAGAGAAGAGTAAGTTCAAGCGGACAAATAATGAAAGAAAGGTAGTAAGGTGTTTCTATTGTAACAAGGTTGGTCACATAAAAGGTATTGCTGGAAATTAACAAGGGATATGCAACATGACAAGGAAAAGGACCAAGAACAACAAAATGATGAAGTCAATTCTATTGATAACTCAGTACTTATTACTTCTTGTAATGATAGGTGTTTTCGTAAGACAGATAATTCAAGGTGGATTGTGGATTCTGGAGCATCTTTTCATGCAACATCATGTAGAGAACTCTTCATTACCTATAAATCAGAAAATTTGGGAATTGTGAAGATGGGAAATGGTGATACATCACGTGTTGTTGGCATGGGAGATGTGCATATGGTGACTAGTTTGGGTCACAAATTATTTTTGAAAGATGTGAGATATATTCCAAGCTTGAGAGAAAATATATTGTCTTTGGGTAAGTTGGATGATATTGGCTATAGTTCTCAATTTGTTAGAAGAGTATGGAAGTTATCCAAGGGAGCACTTATCATTGCAAAAGGGGAAAAATATGGTAGTTTGTACAGGACATTTGTTCGATATGTCAAGAGTGGAAGTACTCTTGATGGGTCTCCTAAGCAAGTATGGCGTCGAAGGGTTGATCATACTGAGGTAGAAATGGAATTAGGTAATAAGATTCTTAGTCATGATCATACTTGTGATAGAAGAAAGGTTGATGTCAAGTTGGAAGATGAAAATGAGATATTTTTAGAAGCCCGAGTGGATGGGTTAGTAAAGATGTTTGAAGAGAAGTTGATCCTAAAAGACGAAAAGCAAAGTCATAATCTTTCCCCAAAGAAGGAGAGGAAGATGTGCTAGAGTTTCAATCAGGGGAGATAAAGGTATGGGGCGAGAAGGGAGATTGGAAAGGTTGTATCTCTTTCGCATGTATCGGTGCTAAAAGCAACCCTAGTGTGTTCCGTATGATTCGGGAGGGGAGAATTGTTAGGGTCCCTCATCATACGATGAATATGAGAATACATGCACATGGAGGATTGTAAAGACATGGATTTATTTGAAGAGGTACGAGGGATTCGAAAAGAATGGTTGAAGATGATGAATATTTAGTGTTGTGGCTCTTCATATGATGATGAATATTCAGTATGTGAAGTTGTGATGTATTTCTAATTGGAGTGTGTTCGTTTTAGAGATGAGTGTTAAGAGATTGTGAGTTGTTTCCAATTAGAGAGTGTGAGGATTTCACAATTGAGTGATTGTGTACTTATTATTGGTAATAATTGATGATTTGTAATTTTTAGTATATTTTGAGATTACCAAATTATTGTGTGTTTTATTGAATATTGTTAAGTACTTGTTAAGGCATATCAAGAAGTTCAGGGATTTCTTTTTGGGTGTTAAAAAAACCCAACAAATTTGACTTGGTGCACGAATTAATCCTCCTCTACACGACACAGATTTGTTTGTTCTTTTTTATTGTAGAATTGTTTGATTTTATTCCTGGATTTATTTTCATTATTCTGGTATCATTCTGTATCTCTAAACAAAACATAACTTAGCTTGCTCCCAATATACTATTTGTATTGAGAGTTAAAGAAGCCTTGCCTGAGGTTAAAAGTGTAATTTTCTTCTTCGGTTATTACTGTAGTAACGATCTTCCATTTTGTTTTCTAGCTAGATATAGTGTTACCTGTTCAACACTCTGATCTCTTGTACATATATAAGATCAAGTTGGTCTAATTAAATTGAAGATGCTGTTTTCTCAATTAGAAGTTCTTTTATTTTAATATAAAAAAGTTTATGTAAAATTTTAAGATGGTTTGATGAGTTTGTGTGCCTGAAAAAAGGAAAGATAATAGGACAAAATCACGTTGATAAAAGAGTCATTTTATTCATGAAATTCTCATTGAATATAAAAGAAAGAATTTTTAATTTTACATCGTCGTTCTCGTGGTATAGATAAGCGGAATTAATTTATCTCTTAAAGAAAACCAATCTCCTTAGAGGAGAAGGAGCACCTCAATCAAGAGATTTGCTTCCAATTTTTACCGTTATTGCTGTGAAGCAGTGCTCGAGTGTGCTGTTGCACCAGCTGCCAAGCGGCGTGGACATGGTGCTCCTCTGTTAGTGAAGCTCCCACCGCGAATCGGATCATGTACACTCCCCACCACCGCATGTGTCATGTATGCCTTCCCCGACATATTCATCGATTCCAACAATCTCTTGTTCAACTCGTTTGCCTCTTCCTCGGTCGACGAACCCTGATCTTGAGGAAGTAGGCGAAAGCATACCATTGCAAAGGTGGTTGGGACGACGATCTCGTATCTGCCATCTTGTCTCACCAGAGCTTCGAAGTTCTTGGCCATCTTCACATGGGTCCGCAGGAAGCTGCGCAGGTTGGCCACCCCATAGCTCCTCAACACCATCCATAGCTTGAGCGACCTAAACCTCCTGCTCAGAGCAATCTGCCAGTCCTTGTAGTCCACCACCTGTTTAGACTCGGTTGCCTTGTTACGCAGGTATTCCGGGTTGGTGGAGAGGGCCTTGACGAGGGCACTCGGGTCCTTCACCCACATGCAGCAGCAATCGAGGGTGGCGAAGAACCATTTGTGGGCGTTGAGGCTAAAGGAGTCTGCGCTCTCCACTCCGTCGATATAGTGTCGAAACTCCGGGCAGATGCAGGCGCTGCCACCGTAGGCCGCATCTACATGAACCCAGATACCGTACTCCTTGGCCACCTCACATAGAGGGCCGACTGGGTCGATAGCCGTGGACGAGGTGGTGCCGACGGTCGCACACAAGAAAAGTGGGAGGAGGCCATCCGCCACGTCTCTCTCAATAGCTGCCCGGAGTGCTCGAGGAGACAACGCGAAGTTATCAGACTTTGTGGTCTTGACGGCCCGAAAATTGGCGGGAAGGATGCCGGCGATCTGGGCAGCTTTCTGCAACGCACAGTGGGTCTGGTCGGAGCCATAGACTACGAGACGGTTGATCTGGTCGCGGCCAATGCGGTTGAGCATCCGATCTCGGGCAGCGGTGAGGGTGCAAAGGATGGCCTCGCAGGTGGTGCCCTGGAGGACACCGCCGCCGCCACTTGAGGAAAGGAAGGAGGACGGCAGCTTCAGCATTTTGCCGAACCAGTCCATAACAATAGTCTCCAGCTCAGTAGCAGCCGGAGAGCTCATCCAGTTGAACCCGACAACGTTGAATCCGGTGCTGAGCATCTCCCCTAGGAACCCGGCGGTGCTGCCACTGGAGGGGAAGTAGGCAAAGTAGTTGGGACTCTGCCAGTGGGTGATGCCGGGGATGATGCAGGACTGTATGTCTCCAAGGATGGACTCGATCGACTCGGGGCCATTGGGTGCAGACTCGGGTAGGAGCTTGCGGAGGTAACCCGGCTCAACCTGGCTGCGCACCGGGTAATTGTGGACGCCCCGGTAGTAGTCGGCGAGGAAGTCGATGATCATGTGACCTTGCCTCCGGAACTCATCCGGATCTAACGGGTTCAGAGCATGGGCGACGGAACTGTTGTTCATCTGCATGTCGAAGCTTCCAAGGCTACCCATTATCTCTGTTGCTTTTTGGGGGGACTTGAAGATGATAATTAGGTTAATGAGCTAATTTATGTACTTACGATCAATCTGATCAACGAGAAATTAGCTGGAATATTGGTTGTAAGATCAGTAAGAGAAGAGAAGAAGAATAGATGAGGAGTGAAGATCAAAAGGCTCGCAGTACTACTGGGCAAGCAGGAGTGATGAGGAGAGTGATGGTATTGAGGGATTTATATATCCATTGAAGAGGATAGACGGAGTGAAGCTGCATGGTAGCTCGGCTGGTCTACTAACCAGTTCTCAGTCAGCCACGTTGAAAATAAAAGTCACAAATGGTGGGTTTAAATTTTTATTCAATCATCCATACATGACTGTGGAAGTCAGACAACGTCTGGTTCTCTACTTAAGTTGCCGAGGAAGAACCTTTTCCCCGCCCCCTTTTTCCCAAGTAAGAACAAGTTATTCATTCATTCATACAAGTGACTGTAGTATACTGTATAGGCATGTTTTGTGCTTGTTTGTTTCTTTATACATGTGTGTATCTATATATATATATATATACACTCACTTAATTCATCATGGTCAAACACGTTTATATTTTTTATTATATAATGGGCTTAGTAATATAATTTATTTTAAGAGAAGCGTGGAGTTTAAAAGAACGACGCCCTGTGCCAACCATAATGCATACTGAAGAGGCCAGCATTCATTTTCCCCGTGCTTCAAATCTTAATTTTTAAAGCTTCCATCATGTTAAAATTTTAGTGGCTTATTCTGATATAAACATAAATTCATTATTTTTCCAACATTTAATTTTCTTTTTTGAAGATTACTAAATTCAACATCGGCAAAGAATTTTTAGCTTCCTCTTTTCAAAGAATTAATTAAACTAAACAAAACTGCACTAAATGCTTTGTAGTAAATGCACTCCATCGGCTCGATCGAGTTTTGTTTTGTAACATTTTTTCATGTCTATATTTATCTAAATAATTTTAGACAAATATCTTGAATCTAAGAATAGGAAAAAAATTTTCACTAGATTTATTCTGAAGGGATATTTTTCCTCTACTTGTTTCTTAGTATGGACAACTCTTTAGAAAGGTATTCGTACAACATGTGTCTCTTTGGAAATAGTGTTTTCTTTTGAAAGACTCTTCTTATGAGATGTATCGTGTAAAATGGTGCACTACATAAATTGCTATGGTTTAAAACAATTTGCGTCCAAAGAGTTGCATCTTTTTTCATATAAAATTTTCCTACAAATTCTAATATTCTGCCAAAAAAATTTCTTTCTTAGGGATCACTCTCCTAGTTCACAATTGATTGCACATTGAAAGAAAGAGAAACTTGATGATATGTAGGGATGTAAACAAGTCAAACCTACTCACAAGCATTTTACGTTTGGCTCAATTCTATTTGAACTCATGCTCGTTAATTTTGTATTCTAAAAAATACTCGGCTCGAAATGGATAACTCGTTGAATAATGAACAGAACTTGAGCTAAGGGATAAATATATTATTTAAGTCGATTTATCAATTTTTAATATCCATTCATTTAGTATATATATTTTTTAAAAACAAATAGTGTTGTCTCTGTTTTGTTGGGTAAGGGATGGAAAGTAAGGAAACTTTTGTGATAAATAAATAAGCATAATCTAGTG